>JANZLH020000156.1:6763170-6774655 GCA_026770325.2 Erythroxylum fimbriatum | reverse complement strand
TTATATAATAATAATAATAATAATAATAATAATAATAATAATAATAATAATAATATTTGGTCTTTTTGTTAGTTATTCATTTATCATTCCAAGTTTATATTTTCAAACCAAACATTGACATACATATTATATTATATTCCTCACTTTTTCTATTCCTAATAATAACTATTCTATTCCTTATCTATTTTAGCCGTTAAACCAAATAAGTTGTTAATGTTTTATTCCAACCGAAAGATCATGAAAGGAATGGTCAGATTGAGAGAGAGGCACTTGGCAGTTGTTGCAGCTTCGACTTACAGGGCGATTAAGAGCAACCTCATGCAGTCTAAACTACAAACACTACCAACCATGCAGACCATTATCACCAATGTATACCCTCCCATGTACATACTCGTATCAAGTCCCCCCCTAGAATCCTTGTCTGCAAGGATGAAAGTGGGAAAAGAACGAGAGAAACGTGAGCATCCTCCCATGATGCATACTCCACTGCAACCCTTTTTCATTTGACTAAAATTTCAAGTTTTGGCCGATACTTCCCTTTGTGAACTACACAGCAGTCAAGGATGGTTTCTGGCTGCGAAATGTCCAACTTTGTGTCAATAGGAAGTGGAAGAAGAGGAAAGGTATGAATCATTGGTTTCACGTGCTAGTGAAGTTGACTAACATTATAAATTGGTGCTCTCGGCAGTAAAGACAATCCATAGGCCACAACACCCACTTTTTCAACAACAAGGAATGGGTCGTAAAAATGTGGAGACAATTTCATAAAGCTCTTGGAAGCCATTGAGGATTTCGGTATGGATGTAACTTCAGATATACTTGATCCCCAACTTGAAAATTCATATTGCGCCTATGCTGATTCGCATATATCATCATTTTGTCAAGAGCCAAAGACAAATTATGTTTCAGTTCCTTAAGAATTGCATCAAGGTCTCGAAGACAAGTATCCACTACTTGTACTACTGTAATACTTGGAACATAGGCTAGCAAACAGGAAGGAGAGACTCCATATAAGGTTTTAAATGGGGTCATGTTAATGGAAGAATGAATTGAAATATTATAATTGAATTCTACCATTAGCAGTCATTCCATCCATTTCTTGAGCTTATCTCCTGCAAAACAACGTAAATATTGTTCAAGGAGCTGATTGGTGAATTTGGATTGTCCATCCGTCTGTAGATGGTAATTTGAACTCACTTAGAGTTAGGTGCCTTGCAATTGAGAGAGAGTCTTTCAAAAAGTACTCAAGAAAATCTTATCTCGGTCACTCACTATTGAACCCAGAATTTCATGACGTTTAACCACATAGGAAACAAAAGCCTTAACAACAGTTAAAGCAGTAAATGGGTGCTTTAATAGAATGAAATGAGCAAACTTGGTGAAATGGTCAATCACGAACATGATGATGGAATAGCCATTAAAAGTGGGTTGGCCCTCAATGTAGTCCATACTTGTGTCGGTATAGGAGGAGATTGAAGCAATCTGGCTGGCATGAAGCAATTGATCTTAAAGCGTTGAAAAACAAAGCATTGTTTGATGTAGTTCTTGACCACCTATTTCATGCCCTCCCAAGCACTAGAGATTTTCACAAATGATAGAGTTTTGACAAAACCGAAATGCCCACTTGTAGGTGTGCTGTGACACTCATTCAAAATCTGTGAAAGCAAAGGTGAATGTGAATTTAAGTAGACCCAATCGCTGAGGAACCATACGCCATCGTATTTTGTAAATGGTTTGGAAAAGGATTGAGTTTCCAAGCATGAATAATATGGGTCCTATTGGACCTCCTCCTGAAGTTGGGCCTACCAATCTACCTTGGGCGTGGAAAATGAGATGAACTAAAACTTGACCACGCAAAATAAGGAGTTAGCTGCGGTATTCTCAAAGTCACGCTTATATTTAATGATATAGTCATAGCCCAAAAGTTTGG
Organism: Erythroxylum fimbriatum; assembly: GCA_026770325.2. Taxonomy (NCBI): domain Eukaryota; kingdom Viridiplantae; phylum Streptophyta; class Magnoliopsida; order Malpighiales; family Erythroxylaceae; genus Erythroxylum; species Erythroxylum fimbriatum. Next base: position 6,772,725 of record JANZLH020000156.1, on the reverse strand, counting down.
GTTACCAATGTGTTTAAGCCAGAGTTGAGATTCGCTGTTACAATAAGTGCTTGAGACTCTGTCGATCAGTTCAAACTGTAAAAGTGTGTCCCAGCAAACACAATTGCCACTTCTTAATGGATTTAATAAAGGCTAGTATTTCCTTTTTGTAAGTAGACCAAAAGAATGTGGACCCTTTTAAAGCCTTACTGAAATAGGTAATTGGTCAACCTTGTTGTGACAAAACCACTTCAATTCCTATATTGCTTGCATCACATTCAATTACGAAAGACTGAGAAAAATCCGGTAAGGCCAAAACTGGCAGTGAAGTGAGTACTTCCTTTAACTATTGAAAACCTTGTCAGGTTGCTTCATTCAATATAATCTTTTAATAAGAGCAGATTAAGTGGGGATGCAATTCCTCCAAAGTTTATGATGAATTTACGATAATACCTGGATAACAATAAAACCCCACGGACAACTCTGGTTAAAGTAGGAATGTGCCAGTTAAGCACAAACTATATCTTGGAACGATCTACTGCAACACCTTTAGCTGAGATAATATGTCTTAAATACGTCACTTTTGTAACTCCAAATGTGCATTTAGAAGCCTTCACAAACAATTATTAGTAAACAAAATAGTAAAAACAATATGCAAATGCTCTTCCCAGGATTTTGAATAAACAATGATATCATCAAAGAAAACCAGAATATTTTCAGAGGTTTGGTTCAAAGATCTCGTTCATTAAGCTCTAAAAAGTAGCTAGGGCATTGGTCAGTCCAAATGACATCACCATGAACTCATAATGGCCGTCATAGGTGTGAAAAGCAGTTTTAGAACCAATCTTATTGACGTGAATCTAACGATATCCGACTAGGAGGACCAATTTGAAGAAGAAAACCTCTCGATGTAATTCATCTAAATGTTCATCGATCATAGGACGAGAAATTTATTCTTGACAGTAATCCCATTTAAAGCTCGATAGTCTGCAGAAAATCTCCAATCTCCATTCGTCTTTGGACTAAGTGAATCAAGGAGGATAAAGGACTCCAGCTTTGGTCGAATTGCACCGATAAGTAGATGTTCTTATACTAGCTTTTCAATCTTATCTTTTGATAATGAGGTTATTTATATGGTTGAACATTCACTGGTCTAGTTCATGGAAGCAAAGGAATCTGATGATCATATGACCTCTACGGAGGTAATTCCTATGGTGTGGAGAAAATTCAAGTGAATTCATCCAAAAGTCACTGTAGGTCCCCTAGATAGGCAGGAATGGCCTCATCGTTGTGCACGGGTCGAGTGTGAAAAAAAGATCTAAAGTCGCGGAGCCCTTGTAGTTCTTTTTCTATTAACTTTGGTAAGCTTGTTCCTCGTAGTCCATATAGAGTATGGGAAATGCCATCCAGTTTGAAGGTCATTGTAAGATTTTTATAATCAGTTTCAATAGGGCCTAAAGTTTTAAGCCACTGGACGCCTAACGCTAATTGACATGCGGCAATGGGTAAAACAAAATAGTTATGGTAATGAGGTTACCTTAAATATAGATGGTTAATAACCTGCACATAACCATACATTCTATTATGTTACAGTTGGTCACCATAACTTGGAATCGTTATTGTCGATCCACAGGTAACCTAAACTTGGTTACCACTACATGGTTAATGAAGTTGTGAGTGTTGCCTTCATCAATCAACACCATAAGATCTTTGTTACGAAGGAAGGTTTCTATGGTTGCCTGCAATGATAATTCGATTAGTGGCTCTCCTATGTCTTTGGCTTCTTTGATTACAACCATTTTAGCTGGGTCACGGTTTGGTGCATCATCAATCATAAAAAAATATAATCTTCCACATTTATGTCCTGGCATGAAACATTCATCACAATAATATTATAGGTCTTTTTCTCTTCACTCGCAGGCTTATTAAGTAGTCAATTAGCATATTGGTGATGGATTCAAAGGTGGAGCTGATCGCAGAGTGGGTGCGGGCCTTAATAAACCAACATTTGGAGAGACCGATGGTTTAGTGGTAGTAGTGAATGGACGTGTTGATGTTGAAGTTTTCTTACTGAGGTGGTTTCATTCCTTAATCAGCCTGGCTTTGCAAATAGCCTCTGTAAAGGAAAGTGGTTGCTTGATCTTCATATTGAGTCGTATATCGTCTCATAAGCTTGTCATAACACACCTGATAATGAAGCTTTCAAGTAATCCATCCACTTGGTGGAAGAGTTGTTTGAAGGCTTCTTTATATGCTTCCACAGTGGTTAATTTCTTAACTCGGGAAAGAGCTTTAGAGGGATCATCAAATTCGATCGGGCGAAGCGATAGTTCTTTAGTGAATTCTAATCACGTCAATGGTCCCTCAGATTTTATAAGCCAGCGGTGCCACTGTAAGGCTATGTCTTCGAGATGGAACAAAGCTAATGGAATTTGTTGATTGGGTGGTATTGCCTTAAATTAAAAATATTGCTCTGTTATGTATATCCAACCTATATGATCATCACCATGGAAATAAGGAAAATTCAACGATAATGGTAACGACAACTTAATTAGGGGTTGATCGGTTGACACTGGATGAATGAGAAGTTTCCCCGATGGCGAAGAGGTTCACTTTTAGTGAATTAACGTGAGTACCTTGGAGTCATAATGATCGCACTTTGTTAAGGACTGTTTGAAGGGTTGCGGTCAAGTTTTCGTAGTGAGATTGATATTGATCCATTCAAGACTAAGGGCAATTTAGGATCTCATTCACGTCATTATGAAATTCAGTATTAGTCTTGCCGCATGTTTCCATGTGAGCAAACCTGTCTTTAATACCAATTGATACGAGAATTTTTAGGAGAGAAGGAAACTAGAGAGAGGAAATGCTAGAGAGAGGAATTCATATACTTTATTATTTTCTTTTCTTTCTTTTCCTCTCTTAACAAACTACAAGACTTAAATACAAGACTTTGACAACATCTTTCCATTAAATGATGCTAAAATAATGAAAATAAGGACATAAACCTACTACACTCACGTCTCCTAATAACAAGCTGACAATGACCACTTAAGGAAATAACAAACTCATGCAATTTAAACTACAAACTCTACCAGCCACGCAGACCATTATCACCCACATATACCTGTATTTACACACTCGTATCAAGTTCCCCCCTCTTTAGAATCCTTGTCAGCAAGGATGGAAGTGGGAATAGAATGGGAGAAACGTTGGGCATCCTTTTATGTTGCATCCTCTACCGTAACTCCTTTCCATTTGACTAAATTTCAAGTTTTGGCCAATACTTCCCCTTGTGATCTACACGACGGCCAAGGATGGATTCTATTTGCGAAATGTCCAACTATGTGTCAACAGGAAGTGGAAGAAGAGGAGAGGTGCGAACCAGTGGTCTCACGTGCTTACAAAGTTGAGAACCTTATTAAGGGATTGCAGTTCATATGCAATTCTAGTTGTGACTAGGCCATTATTTTGTTTATATTGAACATTGCCAACCATTAATAGATTTAGGAACTAGTGTTTTATTTCATAAGTTCGCTTATGGAAGAAATCATCATCCCGCAATGTGTCACTTCTACAATGCACAGACTTACCTATCATTACTAGGGAGACCTCAATCTTTTTTACTGTTTGAAAATGTAGTTAATCCTTTAATTATTGTTCACTTATTTAAAGTTAACTTACACAATCTAATAATAGTTAACATTTTAATTATATGAATGTGACATTATGATCATTTATGAGGTAGACATTATTATTAACTATGGTTTAGGCCTCAAGCCTATTCTTCAATCTTATCTAAGCCTATTCATTAAACTTGTGACCTATCAAAAAATGACATTTAATATAATTAATACATCTTGCTCTTACATGGTGGTGGGGAGTAGGGATTACATTTATGCCTAAACCTAACCCGACTCTGATTGCCTATAATCAACAAGCTCAATCTAAGATGATTGAATTTTGGACTGGGTTTGGACATTTTTCTTAGCCTTACCTAAAGCCTAAATATTTCAAGTACTAACAACATTATTTTGAGCAAAATAATATTAATTTTTAAAATTAATTAAATTAATGTCAAGCTTGGCCTAACTAAATCAAGCTTTGGGTTGTCTAGCTCCGATTGACCTCGAACTTAGGCGACAGACCTTAAGTCCTTCAAAAAATAGATTGATGAATTGGATTCATAGAACTATAGCTTCTTTCTATTATGCTTGTTCTTGTCTTGCATAACTTTACATGTCATGTTTAACTAGTTATGATTCATTTAATTTAACATTTTGATTATGTTAATTTTATCATCATGTTTTTAGGTATAATTATATATTGCGTTCTTATGAACTTACCTCTCGTAAGTATAAACATTAAAATATTTTTTAAATATTATTTCTTTATAATATTGACTTTTTTTTGCTATATTCATACAACCAATGAACTTATCTTATTGATGAATTCATTATTTGGTAGAATATTTGGATTGGTAAAATAATTTATTAAATATTATAAATCAATACAATTTTACTATCATATTTATAGTTTATTGATGCATTTAATTGTGATATTTAATATATTGCTCTTATATGTAAATGAGTCCATTTTTTTGATGCTTAATAGATTTTAGCATTCGGTAAGCACTTTTGTGGATCATTTAGGAAGTTAAAGAAATGGCAAATAACGTCATCTTATTTTATGTACATATTGATGTTGCTCATATGATTTTTTTTTCAACTTTGAGTAGTCCTTAATTCTATGTCATTTTGAAACTTAAAATGACTACTCTCAAACAAGTTGAATCTCTTCCGATAAATTTAAAAATCATGAAATTAGATTTAGCCTTAAAAGAGGGCTCTCCAACTAAACTCACTGTTAAGACTTATGTTAATAGTAAGAATCTTTATGAAAAGTAGGAGCACTCGAGCTGATATTATTTGGTGATCATGAGGTATCACTTAAAAAATTATATATATATACGATAACATTACAAAGACTGAAAATGCTAAGAAATTTCTTAAAGCCATCAACAAGAAATACAAGAAATTTCTTAAGAATGAGAAGAACATGTTCTTCAGCAATTTGCATTCCACTATTTATGATTGTGATAGTGAGATAAGAGAGCATATTGATAAGATTACGGCTTGTTATCATAAGATTAAGTCAATCGGTATGAAACTTAATGAGGACTGCATTATGTAATTTAGTACATAATATATATCAAAATACGCAGCGGAAAATAAAATGAAACCTCAAAAACCAGATATACTCATGCATATAGATATAGAAAACAAAAATATGAAATGTAAGATGTTTACGTACCTTTCCGACGATCTCCTTTGTTCTTTAGTCTTCTCTGAATTGGGTTTTTGTATACCACAACGATCAACGTAGATCGTCTCTAATGAAAGTCTACACGAAGATAGAAGGATGAAACCTCACTAAGAGATGGCTAGAATTCTTTTTTTTGTGCTAGCAAAGGCAAGAACTCTTGTGAGAGTTAGAGAGAAAAAGAGAGTGTGTAAGAAAGAACCTTTCTTTCTCACTTATGTCTTACACAAGATGCATGAAAATTATCTCTATTTTATGCACCATTTGACCTTCTATAACCCCCATCACTAATGGAGAGTTATGTGAAGTTAATGGTCATGAATAGCATGTACTAATGGAAGTTATGGGAAGTTAATGATCAAGAATAACATTCATTAATGGAAGTTTGGGAAGCCAACAACACTTGTTTCTAATCCATTCCATGTATTTTCTACCACGATTACATCGCAATACAATCCCGAAACACTCTCTTATATATTAAATCACCATTCATGACCATTTCACTCATCATTCGTATCTCCTATGAGTGTGACCTATTAAGTTCTCGGTTATGTTGGCCACTTGAATTAACACTTAATTCAAGTAAGTTAAGAGCGGTATCTAGCAACACGTCCTAACCCCTAATTGACTGAAAAGTCAGTGGTTTGACTACGAACCCTTCCATACGTAATGTTGCCATGCAATTTGTCTTTTCACCATTTATACCCCATTTAGTTCAGAGTATGGTCAAAGTGTAAACTCCCACTAGACTGACTGCATCACATCTAGTCTAAGTGATATTAGATCTTGTCTTGAGGATCTCATTATTCTATGTATCATTGAAGACTTTGTTCATAACACATATCTGCTCTGGCCAAAGACTCCCGATTAATGACCCCAACAAGAGGTCGTGGGTATCACCTCCTTCTATCAGGAGTGGTGAATCCTTTATTGGCTACTTAATTACCTCCGAATACCTCAAGTTATGCCCAATCACCACCCTATGAGTAACCTCTGAAAGGCACCGATGAATGGAGTCAGTGGCGAAGCCACTGCTATCAAATTCCCTCAAAACAAATTTTATTAAAGAAGATATATATAATATAGAGGTTGCCCACCTAAAAGAATGTCGTTGCCCATGGTGGATTGGATAAAAAAAATTTGGCCCCCTGAAACAAATTTCTGGCTTCGCCACTGAATGGAGTCAAAGCATAGGATCAGTATCCGAGATATCCTTGAGCACCTCAAGTCAAAGGATACTTACACCAGTGCTATGATGAGACTATATTGCTATGATGAGGCTATCATTGACACTGGAGTAGAATATCTATAAGATTGTCTCATAGTAGGTCAATCTAATATACTTACTACCCTTAGTAAGCATCCACATTTTAACTCTAAACAACTCATGTCTTCAGCTTATGAGATCTACTGCTTGATCCAATCAAGGAGTATAACATGTGCTAGTCTATCCAGATTAATGATATCCTATCTCATTAATCCTATGACCAGGGAAAGTTTAGATACTAACATAATTACACATGATAGGAATCTCATTATCATAATCTCATGATGATTTCCTCCACGCTATGTTTTGTATCAAGGACTTTATTAAATCAATTTAAGATCAACATCAAATCCATAAATGTATGAACATCAAAATAATAAAAATACCTTTATTAATCATAAAATGATATGTATAATAAGTGCTAAAGTGATTGTCTTTAGAGCACTTCTCTAACAACATAAAAAGCTTGAGCCCTTCTTGGGGCTCATTCACCTCCTAAGTTGTCCTACTCTCGATTGCGGGCTGATGCAGTGCAATTTTGGCCTCATGGCCCTCTTCACCAAGTGGGATTGCTGACAACATCAAAACACTTCAAAACTTTATAGCTAGTCTTTTTGTAGTGATTTTCCAATCTGAAGACCAAACTTTGGATTGGTCGTTGGCTACACCAATAAGGCCATTAATAAGTTGTTATTTTTATGCTAACTTTGGATATAAACCTTTTTAATGTGTTGGAATTTTTTATTTAAAATTAACGAACTTGTTTCTTAATTATTCTCAGATGGTTTTCAACACATGGGAGATGAATTTAAATTAAATAGATGCAAGGAAAGTAAAGACAATTCGAATTCCCAGCTGACAGAAAAGTTTTTGACTAAGTGTGGGCATGTGCAAAGGGAAATTTTATTTGCAGAATCTGATTTGAATACAGATTCAATACACTTAGGATTTTTATTATTTAGGGAATCAAGTTGTTGTCTTTTAGATGAGGATCTGCAGCCTAATTATGTAGGGAGTGTATCTCATAAAGATAATGATAAGAGGGAAGAGAGGACAATACGTTTTCTGTTGTTTTTTTTGTTTTGAGGAGTTTCAGATTTTGCTAAAAAATTGCAGATATGGAGACTATGTGTTTTGTTATTCTTCTGTTGGGTTTTACCTCTGTTATGAGTAGCTAAATTCTCCTTCTTGGTTGAAGGGAACCACATTATCATCTAGTATATGTGAAATTTTCTGAATAAAGTTTATTTCATTGATGAATATTAAGTGTCTTCCGAATTGCTTTTTATGATTGAATTGATTGATCTCTAGGGTGTGCAACTAGTAATTGATTGATTTAATTTACAGCTAGATTAGTAGGATTTGACGTTCAATTTTGCTAATCCAAAGTGACAATTAGAATTACCATCTTTACGTTAGGGGTTGGAAATTCTATGAAAGATACTTATCTAGATTAAATACATATTGTATGTGTATTGTCTTGCTCACTTGTTCTCTTGGTTCTTAAAGCTATTAATTAATCAAACTTAAGATCATATCTAAGTTGTTGGTTAATAAGAGTGATTAGAATACATGTTTCTATTCATTTAATCTTAAGAGAGAACATCACCTAATAAGTATTTGTTAATGGACTTAATTTGATATGGATGATCTATATTAGTTTGATAATGTAGGTGACCCGAAACTAAGGTTCGTTATTAATTTTACAGATCTGAATATTTTAGTTTATTTCAAATTTTTGTCATTTTTAATTTTTTTAAATCACGTTAATTCAACCTCCTAATTTGTTTTAGTTTTCAACTCGTATAATATGTTGGACCCCGTTTCTGGAGCCCAACGTACGGATTCCTGAACCTTGTGCTGAAAACCTTGAAGGGTCACTTGCCGTCATTCCACAGTGGTGGTGAGCGCACACTAGCCAGACACCAAAATCATAAGTTGACTTCTCCATAGAAATTGTAACCCTAAGTATTTAATTTATTTTGAAGCAAGAATTGCTTCAATCAGAGCTCTATAGCTCAAGATATGCTTAAAAAGCCTAAAAGGGCTCCTACCTCAAACATGCTCCCTAACCGACCTCCCCCTTACTATAATGAAAACTTCCTCAATTTAAACTCCAAATGATACCAATTTTTCAGGAGAGAAAGATTAACATCTTAGGAAACTATTGGTCTAAGAATCACCTCAATTGGAGGTCGGATGAGGGAGTTATGCACAAAACTATAGACCATGCTTACACTCAAAATCAATTTGAACCTATAATGGCACGATCACCATAACTTCAATCTAGATGTCGGATTGCTTTCGTTTTTAGACCATTAGAAAGAAGACATGTGGATCTACAACTCTTATGAAGACAACAAAACCTGATTCTGCCTCTAAGAGGGTGAAAAATCACTATTTACCCCTAGAATGTCCGTTAAACAGACATGCATGTCCGTTTAACGGACATGTATCGGGTAAAGGAAGCCAAAATGACCCGAGAAGGTCCGTTAAACGGACATGCATGTCCGTTTAACAGACATTGACTGGCTAAGGAGGGTTTTTCCACCCGAGAAGGTCCGTTAAACGGACATCCATGTCCGTTTAACGGCCATTGGAGCTCCCCAATGCCTCCAATGCCTCACCATAGCTTCCAAACTTCAACCTAACATCATAACCACATATACACTTCCCAAAAATCACTTGTTCTAATGCCCAAACACTTCATAAACACTTCATAACAACCCAACAACACATTCATCTCACCAAAATCTCAATCCTCAATCATCAAGTTCATTTAAAACCCCAAATTATCAAACATACACCATAGTTGTTGTTAAGTCAAAATGACTTTACGTGTTTAATAATTTTGATGACAAACAAATAAAGGAAGCTTTATAAAAAGCAGACAGAAGCTTAGAGAAAAGAAGACGAAAGCTATTCAAGAAAAAGCAGACGGAAGCTTATGAGAAAAGCAGACGAAAGCTATTCAAGAAAAAGCAGAC
>JANZLH020000156.1:6743231-6754138 GCA_026770325.2 Erythroxylum fimbriatum | reverse complement strand
GCTCGAAGCTTCAAACACTAAACTAATGAATAAGTTCCAATAAGATTAAACACGAACTTTCTTCTATAAATCAAACACCTGATGCTTTATGCATTTTTGGTAGATGTTTTCAAATAAAGAAGCAAAATCCATATACAAATTGTACAATTAAAGCTATAAATTATCAACCAATTAAGTTAATCATCATAACTAACATACAAATTGCCTGGTTTCTTTCAAAAGATCATATATGTAAAAAGATCATATAACGCATGCACATGATTGATTTACCATGTTAGCCTTTTTCCTTAATGATTACATTGGCTGGGTTGAATAATGACTTGTAGTTGTCTCAATACTTTTCTAGGAAGAAGTTAGCGTTATGTCAAGAACTTTGTGTATATTTATTTCTTATCACTCTTAATTGATAGATCAAATTATCTTTAAAATTGTCGCTTTCTTTATTAGATGAGTTTTAATATATTAGCTTGACCTCGTTATCTTTGCCTTCAAAGCCCATATGTGAACTCAGTTTAATAAATTATAATTCATGCCCATCTTCCTCTAATATGACCATCTTGTTTTATGCCAAATATAAAATACTAATGCTGCTGCAAAGAGAATTACCTTTGCAAGTATTTATTAATGGTAGAACGTCCTCTATTCATTTGAAACAAATGTCTACTAGCGTATGCTTCATCTTTATATTTTTTTTTGTTAAAGTATAACTTCACTAGTGAGATCTTAAGCATATATTTCTCGAGATAATGATACTATCAATATTTTGTATAATTGCTCTTTTATGGTAATTCGTTTATTCTGATATAGCATTTTATATTCAAACGTTTTTTTTCATTGCTCGTACTTATGTTGGAAAGTGAATATCCTGACATAAGTCAAGCTAATTGTCCGAGGTCTCGCAAGTACGGGTCACGCAAGTAAATAAGGAAGTATGTGTATCGACTCATAGGGAGTTACTAAACAATTACTAAGTTAAAATTATTCAATTATTTGGGTTGATCATTCAAATGTTGATTATTGATAAATTAATTAATAAACGAATTGCTAAAACTAATCTTAAAGCAAAAAGAATAACCGCACAACTTATACAGTAGAGTCTATAAAGAATAAATCAGATATGTAAAAGGCAGGTTTTAAATTTAATTTTGTGATTGACTTCTAATTATTCTCTTCTAATTTGTTCAATAATTTTGATTCTTAGACTTTGAAGGAAACTAAATCTAAATTATATATGATTCTCTATCGAGATGTAAAAGAAGAATCGTAGTTAAAATTAATCTCGACTATCGTGACTCATGAAATTAACTAAAATTCATTAAGATTTTTATCTAGTTACTAATTCTTCTCACAGATTTTTACCTATATTTAGGTCTAAACTTACAAGTTCTTAATTTTGGTTTTCAACTATCGAACTGATAATTTCGACACAAATTATGTGAGGCCTAACACATAAAAAGCACAACAATACTCAGAATAAGAATCAATAGCCACGAATCAATTTTATTGAATAAAATACATAATCAAATCATGTAGAAATTTGAAAACTACATCCCATCTTTAAAACCCAGTAAAAAATTTACTCACTCATATTCATGTTCAACAAAATAAATATCAAAACAAGGAGAATATAAATTAGAGGAGTAAGGAACGAAGAACTCTGATGCCTTTTTCTCTCTTTTTCGTTTTGTCTCCGTGCGTCAGGTCTTCTCTTCGTGCGTCGTGCGTCGTGCGTCAGGTCTTGCAGCTGAGGCGTCCCTTCGGGCATCCAGCTTTCTCCAAATAAAACCCTAGCACGTTAAAACGTTTTCCCTCTTCAAACGTCCCCCAGTCCACTGCGTTTTGGACTCTTCTTCTGGACCTTGCTGCTATGTCGTTTTGTCTGTGGACACTTTTAACTTGCTAGTTGTTGTGTATTTTGTTCTCTCGTATGCTGCCGTTTTACTTTTTTTTTGTTACTAATGGCTGATGTCTACTTTTGGAGTTGTAAATTCTTCTCTATGATAGATTAGGTGTGATTTGAAGCCGAACTTCATACTTTCTACGAAGAAACAAGAAAAGATAAAATAAATAACAAAATTAATGAAAATAAATAAATAAACCTAAAAATGCTATTGAAATGAATGAATGAATATGCAAAATGAATGTAAATATGACCTAAATACCTATATGAATTGGACTAAACACTAACACTTATTTGTATGTAGATTCTAGCTCTTGACCTTTATATGCATCCACAAAAAATGGAAAAAGTGTCATTTATTGTTGTGGGTTAATTGAGAATTTCATAAAGTAACGTTAACTTAGGCATCAGGGTCTTTAGTTGTTCCAATTATTCACTTGAACGATTATTTAATGATTTAAATTTTATATATGAATTGAATTGGTTTATCATTAATTATTATGTGTTCATTTCCTTGCAAGTTAGTAAATATAATTTATGTAGATGATATGATGAGAACAGAGACGGATCCAGGGGGGCCAGCAGGGGCTATGGCCCCCCCAAGACTAAATTTTTTTAAAAAAAATACTTTGTTAATTATAATCTGGCCCCCCTTCTCTAAAATTAAAAAATTTTGTCCTTCCTTCTCAAGACTAAAAAATTTTGTTCTTGCCCCTCGAAGATTAAAATCCTGGATCCGTCGCTGGATGAGAAGTTCCTTCAGATATCTGTTGACGTAATGGACAAATTAAGAAAAGAGATAGTTGTTCTAAAAAGGTAGGGTGAAATATTTGGTGACGTAAAAAAAGAGTCCGTATGCCATCATTTTAAGGGAAACTAATAAGATCGAAGTGGAAGTGAAGAAACATGGAAATTGACATTGTTGAAGAAACAAAACAGTAAGAATTAGAGTTGAAATGTTATAAAGTATTATTATGGGAATTGTTTTCGTGTCTACGAGAGTGGTTAATTATGTTATGCAAAAATATGAAAACAGTAAGAATTAGAGTTGAAATGTTAGAAAGTATTATTATGGGAATTGTTTTCGTGTCTACGAGAGTGGTTAATTATGTTATGCAAAAATAGATGTAGATTATTAATTATCTTAGTTTGGAGGCCTTGCCTTGTATAAACTATTAATAAAGATGTTTGATTTGTACGATTTAGTTTTTATTTTTCTCCCTTTTCAATTCTTTTCTTATCAGTTTGACAATTAATATGATGAATATAAAAATTGACGTGAGAATGTTAGTTAAGCATTCATGAAGTATGGATTATTGGAAGGCTCAGTGACGGAGCCAGGAATTTAAGATAGGATGGCTCGAATATTTAATTTTTTAAATTTTGGAGAGTTCAGTATACTACTAACCCTTAAATAACTCCGTCCTAGTATACATATATATATATATATATATATATATATAAATTAAAAATAAAAAATATTTAATAATCTGCACTGGGCTCCATATGTCTCCGTCATTGGGTAGGCTCAATTCTTGCTTTTGCATCTTAGATTTATCAAGAATTGTTAAATCAAGCTTTTTTAATTCTAAATTCGACATATTTCTAAAACTTGTATTATGAACTATCTACATCAATCATAGTATATGAAATAAAATACAAATTCGCTAAAACTTCAACTATGTCAATTGTACGATTTTTTCAATTAATGCATCAATCACAAAATTACGAGCTGAATTAGATATTATACGTTATGAATATGAAATGTCAATTTAACCTTCAACATAGTGTATGTCCCACCAACAAAACGCAAAACATAGTATAATCATTTACATTAGAAACAAAATAATATAATGTATTCATTTATGCTTGGAACAAAATACAAAATATAATGTATCATTAGTCATAGATTGCTTGGTTGATGCATATATGAATGTGAAAGTTGTTCTTGCAATGATTGAACAACTTATCTTTGGATTATCCTTCTTTGGTCACTTGAAGAACCTATAATTATCCAAATGTTATGCTTGGATTCTTTTAGGAACCTAAGCTTCTTATTCGGAACGCCAACTTGAATGTTCTTGGATCACCAACATGCTTACATGGGTAACTATAAAGTACCTATAGTCTACATCTACAAATTTGGTTCCTACCAAGTCAGACTGTGTGCTTTCCATCTTCTTTTAACACCTCATAAGCTCTATCCCCATCCATACTAATCTTCGTTGCAATCCCTCTTTCTTATCTTTTCCAACATCTTATCCACATCAGATGTTATTTCTGTCTTCTAACCTTGAATGTATTCCCTCATATCTATATGTCTCCTTATGGCCATCATCCTTACATTTTCAAACATACTTATGACTTGTTTATCTCTTGCTAGTAATACCCACACATATAAAGCCTCTCGCAAAATGTTGGATTCAAATGAATGATAACTCCTCGTCAACATTCTTGAGGGTACTCAAGCAAAACTGCAACACATTCTTGTTTTATTTTATCTACTTTCTTTAACTGCTCGTTGAAATCTTCATCATAAGTCAGTCATGCATAAGCCTAATATGACTCAAGTTTGGGCTTGACTCGACCAAAAGCTCAAATCTCATTTATGTACAAAATGAAGTCATTTTATCTATATAACAAAATAATATTTTTTTATTACTAAATATTTAAATTACAATCAAGCTTTGGGTCAATATTTCATTTTAATTTTTAGACTTGGCTTGGCTCGATTGGGCTTTATATTGGGCAAATTCAAAAGGGTCAAGGCTCGATCCAAAGGCTTTGGGCTCAATTAAGCCTCAGGGCTGACTTGAGCTAGGCCCAATGCATTGTCAATCTTACACCTAACCCATCATTCATATTATCTCTATAAGTAATCTGCAATATTTTAGGAGCTAAGTTACATTAATCTAACTTATATGTTATGTAACCATCTACTATTCTATGGATGTTCATCAAATTAGTTGGCTTTGTACAACTATCATTTGATTCAATGAGTCATAATGACTCATTCAATTTAAATCTTGGAATTTTATAATATGCTTTATCAACTTGATTATACCTTAGTTTCGTGGCCTTCTCATATATTTGCATATAACTCATAAAATCTAGGTCCAAATATACTAATTGATCTCATTCATAACTTAACTCGTTGTTCCAATTCAAACCACCCACCATCAAAATAACCTTATACTCGCGTACTAAGTCATTATAGTCTTTAGCTATATATAAAATATGCATAAATAACAACAAAAATAAAATAACTGATGCAGAATAATGATAAAAATAATTCTATGCATAAATAAAAACAATAGATGATTAACTAAAATGAAATATAATAGTTATATAATAACCTATTATCTTATACTAGATTAACTTTTCCTATTTAAGCCTAATATGAGTGTCCCTTTCATGAGCGTTTTATCTTAACTTTAAGTAATCCCAAATTACATATAATTAAATAGAATCTTTAACCATATAAAATAAACATAATAAACAATAAGAATTTAGTAATCCCAAAAATGACAACCCAAGTATTGCTTAACTCGCTACAAAAATGTTAGGAGTAAGAATGTCAAGAAATTGGCCTTTAAGGGTTATGCTGAGAAAGATGATGATGATGATAATAATGTATAGAGTTATTCAAGTTCTACCATTCTTGAGCTTGATAATCTTGGAACTAAAAGATACATAGAGGAAGCATCAAATCCTCTGTCCCAAATACTCTGTTCCAACTCTATGTTTGCCTCAAAATAACGTTGTTTTATGTGTAAACAAACATAAAAAGACGTCACTTTGGGGCAGAAACAAGGTTGAAATAGGATAATTGAGACAAAAGAACTGAAACCCATAGAGAAACTCCCAGACTTTGCAACTATTAGTTGAAAAACAAATCATGCCATTACTAATGGTTTCATTTTGTTGCTTCATTTTTGCTTTTAACAAATTAGTGCTATTATCATCCTAATTACTGGTTTTGGGGATCTATTTGGTGAATAAATGTTGAATTCATTTTTCATTTCAAGTATATTTAGTCTAATAGACCATTCCTCTTCAAAATTTTATTTTTTAATGAAGATCCGGGAGATAACATATCAAATGAAAAACGGACCCAAATGACCACTTATAGCATGAACAAACCTAACAACGGAGAATACCTAATGCAAGTAACATCCTCATTTACAAATTGAGTTGGTTTATATACTCGTAAAAGTTCAATGCCTTAGTTTTGACAGTAGAATACCAAGTTGTTGCTCAACTTTAACCTTCCAAGTTTTGGCAAAAATGCTTTATTGGACAAGCATATAAGAAAGCAATCACAGAAACAACTCACTAACCTCTACACATTCGGCTTCAAAAGAGTTAAAAATATTCATTTTAAACATTGTAAAACCTTAAGATTTAATCTATATATCAGTAAAAATCTTACAGTTAAATTATGATGCAAATATTAAGAGGTGAAATGTATTTTCAGCCTTTCTGTTACTACAAGGCGCATATTCGATTCTATTGTTACAGCATTAGCAGATTGTAAGATTTATGGATGAGTTTCTGATTTTCCGATACTGGTCTCAAGCCTTGAGGCAATATTGACTTAATTAGCAGATTCTACTAGGGGCAGTTTAAAAAGGATGCAATGATCGAAGTTGCCCACTGGTGGCAACGTAATGTAACAACATTTTTTCTAATCAGAACCCATTTTCCAACAAATGAAAAGAACATGAAAAATCGAATTTACGATAATGTCATAAAATCCCCAACTATAAATTGAGACAAGTTTGTAACAACCGATTTCCAGACAACATAGGTCATTCTTCAAACATCAATATAAGGCGGTGTATAAAAAGTTAGATTTTATACTTAAAACAAGAGCTAGTTAGATTTTAAGCTTAAATGAAGAGCAAGAAAGTAATATACAGATTCTTTTCCTGATCATTGTCCTTCCAATTTTTAATTCATAAGCAGGTGATATTGAAGCAAACACTAACTAGGCTGCAGATTGTGGGTAGAGCTGAACCCAAGCAGATTCTTCTGCGTAGCCTGCACTAGTCTCACAAGACGCTCCACAAGTGTACACCACAATGGTTGCCCAATCAAGAGAATCAACATCATTCTTCACACCAAAATAATAAAGCAACTGAGGCAAGACCTGATAAAACCAAAATATACTAAAACATCAACTATAGCTGTATAGAACAAAATATAATAGAAAAAACATGTAACCAAAACATATTCCTTCAATCAAAGATAAATGAGATTCAATCACACTAAAGGTTAAATAGAATCAGATACAAGCAAGCACACACAAAGAGTCCACTATACCTGAAATTCAAAAACTAAAGAGCTTCCACAGTGATTACAGCAAGGAATGTCACCCTTTGAAGGCCGACCAGTTGACATAGGCCAGAGTGGCTTTGCACTAGCATGCCTACAATACCTGGAGTTCAGAAAGCAAATCTTTCAGCAAAAGTATTAACTGAAGATGCAGACAAACGAAAACATCTTATCACCTCAATACTTGTTCAGGGGCTCTGGCTATACGCTCTTGGAATACTGCCCAACACTTCTTGTCACTGTCCCCCTGGTCACCAGCAGTAAGATGAGGATGTAGCAGATTAAAAATTACTAAATTTTCATCATGTAAATGTCCAAATTGGTACCTTAAAACTGTCCAACAATGAATTCATCGAGAGGTCCAGTCTGGAAGTTGGCACCAATGAGTTAACACGTCTTTCGTCATCAGATGTTTCGCCCTCGTCAAATTCATCTTCATTTTCATTTATCATCTCATACTCTGGCCAAAGAGTATTGCTAGCAACTGTTAAAAATGTCAATAACGATCAGAGGAAGAAACCTGGAAAATATTTACCACAGGAACTTTCATGAAGTAAAACGTTGAACAGTTACATACTCCATAAATTTAAGATGGTCATGACACTAATCAGTTGCAAGTCCAGACGCTAGTTAATAACGTGTCAGATTACCAACATGTAGAGAAAAAATTTAGTTGCTGACAGTTCAAGCAATGTCTACCATTGCAATGAAAGGTGAGGTAATTAAAATAAGAATATCAAAAACATCTTTGAGGATGGAATTACTGGCCTTGAATTTTCTCCGTGGAAGCACTATCACAAGAATCAGGTAATTGAGATGAAAGGCTAAGCCGTTGGCACTCTAGTTTGTGGCCAAAGCGCCAGTGAAGAGCCTGCAGAATATGAGTTGAAATAAATTTGATCAGGTATTAAAGCCCAGAATTAAACACATGCAGCAAATGCTTACAACTTGCAATTACCTGGTGTTTCTGTGAGCAGTAATGTGCTTTCTTGCAACTACTACACATTTTATCACCTTTCCAGGTACCACACCAGTTACAAAGTGCAACTGGGACAAAAAACGTAAAGGCCATCAGAAATCAAATCACTGAACAAGTGTTCTGATCAAGTCTAGGGTTCTTTCAGCAGACACAGTCCAATCATAAAGGAGGATGCTGCCAGCTATTCAAATGGTACCATAAGTAGTTAAGGCAATCACTGTATCCTTTGTACTAACTTGCATTGTTAATCTTATTAATTGCGTGAATCATTTTATAAAATACTAAACCAAAACACATTAACGTAATACCCCTGCAGGTTCTAGATGATAAAATTATATCCCAGAACAGCGTGTAATAGCCAATTGATCTGTTGCCAACTCTTAGAACCCAAGATAGAAGCATGGTTCAAACTAATATAATGAGCAAGTTACCTCCAGCTTTCAATGGTCTATCAGTTCCATTATGTTTTGGTGGTTCACTAGAGTAGAAGGGGTTACTGTACGGCAACTGGCAGCGGAAAACCTTCACACTTGAGAAAACATCAAGTAGGCAATCAGCTGAATATATATAAATGTGTCTGGCAGCTGAAGACTGATTATACAAAAGTTAGATACCTTCGAGATGGCCTTCCTGGTCCGTGTTTCCATTGCTCATGCTGGTCACGGAGAAGACACGACATTGATGTGCACATGAACACAAAAATCGTTCGATGGAATGCAGACTCCTTATCTGATAGTGGTGAATACACCTGTAATATATAATTTAAAATTATCATCAACCAATCCACTTTTTCACAAAAAATAGAAAAGAGAGACGAAAACGTAAGTACCTGAAGCAAAAACTGCAGAGGCTGTCCACAAATACCACAAGTACAGGACTGTCCACTAGGCAAATTAATAGGATCTACCCAAGCCTACAGAGACGAAGAACACATCATTAGTTGTCTCCAAGCGACATAGGTGAATGTAGCCTCGAGACTGCGAGTACAAATTGTACCGGGACACCACCAGCTTTGCTAGGAAACAACTGGCGAAGAAGAGACCAGTGGTATTTCGGCTTTTCCAAGAAACCTAAAACCACAGGTTCTTGTTCCTCGTCCTCTTCGTCGTCTTCATCATCGTCTTCAATAACTAGCTCTTGTTCCTCCTCAATCTTCTCGTCTTCATCGTCAAGAGACGAAATTTGAAGCCCCTTTAGCTTTTCTATTGAGTCTCCCCTTGCGCCACTTTCCATCTTCTCTCTTCTCTCTCTCTTGTTTGTCTGATAAAACCTCCGGCCAGAACCCCACCGGCAACAATTCTCTGTCCAACGGCGTTTGGTGATCAGCAGGTTTCTTTTCTCAATTACCCTATGGTCGGAAACACTAAAACGTCTCGTTTTATGGTTAGAAATTGACTATAAATAAAAAAAATTAAAAATAAATAGCTAATACTAAACAGCTAATTTTACCAAATATTAAATAACAAATAGCTAATATAATCAGCTAGTCAAATCAGCTGATATAATCAGCTATCAGCTAATAACTAATACAATCACCTGATTATCAAAAAGGGCCTAAATTTATAATAACTTAATCTAAACTTTAGATGTCGTATTCGAACCAAATAAACCCAATCCAGATCTAGCATAAGGTAATCCCATCGCCGCACGCTCCTTATCTTCCTCTTTAGAAAGCCTACCAGTATTTCTGGAAACCTAGTCGTCGTTTGCCCTACCGCCAGCGACAACCTACTGTAATTGTCAGCTAATGATCACGCCATCTCAATGCCCCCAACCAATGATCCAACTTCCATTAAAAACTACTGGACCTAGGCATCAATGACCCACAATAAACAATCATCACCTTCTTCTCTCTATTGCTTTCTAACTACTAGCAACATGCAACCGTCGTTGCTCCATCCGCTGCCATTGCAAGTCGTCATTGCGCCAATAACCCTTGCCAGTGATATCTCTAAAATTTTTATGTTGAGCGATGAATATTTTAAAATCAGACCAGTTAGTCGAAGAAAAAGTTTAAGATTAAACTATTATAAAATTAGTTTAAAATTCATAAAAATTGAATTATATTTAAAGAAAGCCAATAAATAAGAATATAATTTTATTCTAACTTCTTTTATAATATTCTTTAAACATATTTTTATAGTTTAAATATTATTTTTTAACACATTCTTAAATTATATTCAATAAAATTACTTATATAACAACTTCAATTTGCATTAATAATAGGTTAACAAGTTCTAGTGCTTCAAATTGCATTAATAATAGGTTAACAAGCTCCAGTGCATTCTATCAAAGTAAACAAGGAGGAGGTATATAGGTTGGTGTGCAAGGGATGGCTTCGCATGAAGACAGGAAGAAACTTACTGGTGGGATAGATTCTCAAAGTTTATTGGCTGGTTTTACTCAATAATAATATTTTAAGAAAACACGTCGATTTGTTAATTAATTGACCAGTTTTTTCTCATAAAAATTATAAACACAAATGGGATCGAAAATTAGACCGATTTGTGTTTATTCCCGTCGAATCAGTCGGTCCAATCCAAACCACCAACAAAATCACAAGAAAAAGAATAGCAACCACTAGCACTTTAACAAGAATCAACAACTATAGCTGTCACAACAATATAAAATGTTGTTCTTCAATAAACCAGTACCATTATGGTTCGTTTGTAGATAATGTACATGCAAGGT
>JANZLH020000156.1:6719402-6739601 GCA_026770325.2 Erythroxylum fimbriatum | reverse complement strand
AATTGCCAAATAAAACTAAGATTGAAAAACAAATAGTGAAAATATCTTTATGTACCTTATCACATCTTCAACTCAATCTACTCGTACTAAATTAAGAGTTTTGTCAGACCTGAGACCACCAAATTAAGGAAATAGTTTGAACAAACTTGGGTAATAAAAAGATTATAAAAGAGTTATGCTCGTTTTGAGATTCCTGTTGATTTCATGAGAGCTTTTCGTAATCTCCTAAATTAATGTTTAGTTGCACTTCATCTAATGCTAATTATTAATTAAAGCACCATGTATTGAATTGAATTACATTAAAATTATCTATTTTTACTAATTTTATTTTAAGGTTTTTGTAGGACACGCAGTTCCTTTTAACAAAAAAGTGGATGTTGAAATCAAAGCTACGACCTCTTCAACGACCTTAATCCATGTTTTAAACTGCAAGCCAAACGCTTACAGGTCACTTTCGTAATATTGGATTTTTTTTTTTTTGGTTGGCTCATTAATACAGCATATAAAATCACCCAACAAACATAACTGTCCCATAAGGAAACAGTCATTAACGCAGAAGGACCATCCATCCAATCCAATCCAATCTAATCCTCGTGCAAGATTGAAACGATCCTCTATGGTTGTACCAGGGGATCCTATGTTCCCCTTATCCTATTCTTCCTGTTCTCAAATAATTTTGGTTATTTAATTTGTGTAAGTTTCATTTATTAAATGAATGAATTTTTATAAAACAGCGTAGGCATGGATTTGGTCTTGAGTGCTATGCTAACCTATTTGTATGAAATTGATGTCCAACTCTTTCTCATTCCACTAAAGTCTTCCCTTTTGTTTTTCCTGATTTTCTTTTGTCTTACGACTACTGGCTCGGAAGCTTCTTTTCCTACCCCACCAAAAACTTGCACTAACCTCAATTGACCGCTATCACCTATTATCAAATTTGATTGAAAATAGCACTTTTGCTTGGATGTTTTAGTTAAAAGAAAATAATAGTTGATGGCAGATTCTCTGTCCCTCCCAAATGAATGGATGACTCAATGACTCAGATGGGAGGGAGACAAAATAGAACCAAGGGAAGAAGCCAGAGGAACCCGGAGAGGGATAAAATCTATCAGTTGTAGGTGTAGAAAACATGGCAATAAAGTAGAGACAGGTGCTCTGGCAAAGCAGATTCCATAATGGAATCAAATATTTGTGTGGAAAATGGAGGATGAAAGGAATCTAATTTGTCAAACATAGTACATAGTGGACGGAGTTGTCACATTGTCCTTATCAACTCAACTCGACCCAACTCAACTGTCTCATGGGCCAGACACGCGACTTCTCTCTCCAATTCAATTCCTAACTTTACAGGGCATATATGTGCCGCGTATTTCGGTTTCATGTCGTGCCTCCGCATTCGTGGAGCCAAGCTCCATTGAACAAAGACCCGACCCTTTCTTTTATTATAATTAGAGGTGAGGAACAAAATGCAATGTACAGCTTAGCTATAAGAAAACGACTACCGTAGTTCGTGGAGTTCTGATATTATAAAATACTGTGTCGGTGTGTCCATAGATAGAACTAGAACTGTGTATTGCTTAGTCAATGGGCTCTGTCCATATATATGGTCTACAAATGGTACTGAGCCCAACTTAACATTGAAGGAAGAGCCAGCAATCAAAGAAATGTCAGTTTGCCCATGTGCTGATTTATTTCAAGTTTGTTTGTTTGCTCTGGAATGTTCATTATGTTGAAAACAGACAGCAGAAATATTAAATATAAAATGACAGAATAGGATACTGCAAAGGAATATATATTTACTGAAATAGATTCGCCTTTTATAAGCCTAAATAAACAATTAAATAGGAATATATAATGAGATGATCTCTATCACAACTAGGAATGACAACGGGTAGGGTTCGGTTCGAGTTTTACTCTATCCATATCCATATCCATATCCATTTTTTATG
Source organism: Erythroxylum fimbriatum (assembly GCA_026770325.2). NCBI lineage: Eukaryota > Viridiplantae > Streptophyta > Magnoliopsida > Malpighiales > Erythroxylaceae > Erythroxylum > Erythroxylum fimbriatum. The sequence goes on along the minus strand of JANZLH020000156.1, from coordinate 6,737,652 downwards.
ACTCAACCCATATCTATATTCATATCTATCGGTTTTTACAATTTACTACCCATATCCAAATTCATTGGGTTGTTCGAGTTTTTGGACATCCATCGGGTTGTATAGCACATAAAAATATAACTTCTAAATAGAAAATATAAAGAGTAGGTTTTTTGTGAACACTCCAAATCAAAATTACTTTAATAATAATAAGACAAGATTTTGATTTGTATGTATTAAAAAATTATAAAATTGGAATAATAAAAATCATAATATTTAGTACAAAGACAACACACATTTTTCACAATTTAAAACTGGAACAAAGATTGAAATAACTAAAGCTTCAAATTGTCTTTGTGTGAACTCCACAACATTCAAAACTCAATCTCTGTATCATTTGCATTATTATCATCCTATAAGAAAATAAAATATGATGAAAAATGTGAGTACTGAGGAGTGAAGTGGAGATTTTAAAGTTGTTTCTTCATATAAAATTTTAATATTTTATTATATTTAACCATAAATATTCAAAAAAATAGAAAAAATAGAGTTAATAAGAAACGTGTAGAATATGGGTATCCATGGTTCGGATTTTACTCTACCCATATCTATATCCATTTTTTATGACTCAACCCATATCCATATCCATATCCATATCCATCGATTTTTACAATTTACTACCCATATCCAAATCCATTAGGTCGGGTAGTGCGGATATTAATCGGGTTGAAAACTCACTGCCATCCCTAATCACAACTCTACAGATTTGACATCACCTAACAAATAGAAACATAATACAATTAATTTCACTTGCAAATAAATAGAAAATCATAATAAGTAATAGATTCACTGAGAAATAAATAATTTAAAGAAATTTAGGTACTTAGTTGTATATAACTCTCGTGCATCTTTATTCAAAAGTTGGTAATGTAGTTTTTAATACCTCTCCTCAACATCATCATGTTGTCGGTTGGTTACCCAACGGTTTCTTTGAGATGGGTCGTCTTTGTTTATTTTGAAACCTCATGACCTTTCACTGCGAAACCGCTATCTCCTTTTATTGTTTTGATGGAAGACAACAGGTAGTATAAAATTTGTGAAACGGTATTGAGTCCTTAAGCTTAGCATTTTTTTGCACAAATCATTTGATTACATTTGTTAAAAGTTTAGAAGAGTCCTCTCACCTATTTGAATATCTCAACATCAATGGCAGGAGGTATGAGATCGAAATTCCGGATTTCCTTTTTTTTTTATTGTAATAGACATGTATATCGTTTCTTTTCATGTCTAATAGTTGATATTTACCTCTGTCTTGATGCAACTGAATTTCTGCGATTTTATACATGAATGGGCGATGTTTTTGTTGAATATATTGATGTTGTTATAGTCAATATATTGTGAAATTGATCTTGCATATCTAAAGGAAATTCAATTATGTTTACGATGGTTTTTGAATCATCAAAAATGGAGTTGTAGAAGTCAAGATATAGTCAAATTTCAACTTGATTAGTGGGAGTGATCAACCTCGAGACTTAGTTTTTAAGAAGGATAATTGTGAAATACAAACTCCCACTTCGATTAATAGAATGATTGGAATTCATAGCATCCCTCAAAGTCAAATAGATATTGAACAACCAATCATTGAAGTTCCACAAGTTATTGATGACAATCTAGTAGATCCGATTGTTTAGCAATCACCAGAGGTTGTTGAGCAACCAGTTGTGCAAGCTCCTCCATAGGAGGGCGCTAATACAACATTAAGAAGATCAACTAGAGAGAAGAAATCAACAATACCTAATGATTACATTGTATATTTTTAAGAAGTTGACTATAATATTAGAGTCAAAAATGACCCTAAAATATTTTCATAAGCCATGAGTTACAACGAATCTCAATTGCGGTACAATATTATGATAGATGAGATGAATTCTATGGCATCTAACAAAGTCTAGGATCTTGTTGAGTTGCCTAATGGTGCAAAGGCCATTGGATTTAAATGGGTCTTCAAGATAAAAAGAGACTCATTAGGCAACATTGAAAGATATAAAGCTAGACTTGTTGTCAAATGATTTACTCAACAAGAGGGAATCGATTACACATAGACCTTTTCTCTTGTATCTAAAAAAGATTCCTTACGAGTGATTATGACATTGGTTGCCCATTTTGATTTCGAACTATATCAAATGGATGTGGAAACAGTGATCCTAAATGGAGATCTAGAGGAAGAAGTTTCTATGAAACAACCGGAAGGATTATCCTTTAGTGATAGTGAGCATTTGGTGTGTAAACTTAAAAAATCTATATATGGATTGAAATAAACCTCTCGTCAATGGTATTTAAAATTCTATGATATCATCTCTTCATATGGTTTTGTAGAGAATATTATGGATCAATGCATATATCGGAAAGTTAGTGAGTGCAAAATTTGTTTCCTTGTTCTATATGTGGATAATATTCTACTTGCCATCAATGACAAGGGGTTGCCATATAAGATGAAAAAATTTCTTTCTAAGAATTTTGATATGAAGGATATGGGTGAGGCATCTTATGTCATTGGCATTAAGATCCATAGAAACAGTTCTCAACACATTTTAGGTCTATCCCAAAAAACCTATCTCAATAAGGTTTTAGAAAGATTCTGAATGAAAGATTGTTCACCGAGTATAGCACCTATTGTGAAGGGTGATAGGTTCAATTTGAACTAGTGCCCGAAAAATGAGCTTGAAAGGGAACAAATGAAAAATATTCTATATGCTTTTGCAGTAGGGAGCCTAATGTATGCTCAAGTTTGTACAAAACCTGGCATTGCATTTGTTGTTGGAATGATAGGAAGATATCAGAGTAACCTAGATATAGACCACTAGAGAGCTGCCAAAAAGGTGATGACGTACCTTTAAGGGACCAAAGATTACATACTTATGTATAGACAAACTGACAATCTCAAAGTAGTTAGCTGCTCAGATTCGAGATTTGCTGGTTGTGTTGATTCATGAAAGTCAACATCTGGATATGTGTTTATGTTTGCTAGTAGAGCGGTATCTTGGAGGAGTTCAAAGCAGACTTTGACTGCTACTTCTACCATAGAGGCTGAGTTTGTTTCTTGTTTTGAGGCTACCTCACATGGTGTATAGTTGAAGAGTTTCATATCTGGGCTTAGAATTGTGGATTCCATTTCTAAGCCATTAAGAATGCACTGTGACAATTCAGCTGCAGTTTTCTTGGCCAAAAATAACAAGAGTTGTAGTCAAAGTAAGTACATCGACATAAAGTATTTGGCCATTAGAGAACGTGTTAAAGAGAACAAAGTGGTTATTGAACACATTAGCACTGCATTAATGATTGTTGATCTTTTAACAAAAGGCATGCCACCAAAGGGTTTTTAGGATCATGTTGCTAGAATTGGACTCGGTTCCATTATGTGATTTATTGTATGTACTTTCACAAAACTCTTATTAATTGTGTTTTTATTTCTCATTTTGGTGTACACATTTTTATTTTGAGAATAATAACTATTATGGACCTAGAATAAACATAAAGCTTTATTCATTCAATTAAAGTGGAATAAGAAATAAGATGCATCGTGATACATGGAAGATAATACTCACATTTAGAGAACTTATAGCCATGATTTGTGCATTTGTTTTCTTTAATTGCGTAAAGGTTTCATGACTTTTAGCTTACATCTACAACCTAAGTCGGAGACTATTGTTTGTTGGTTACCTAGCGGTTTCCTTATGATGGGTCGTCTCTATTTATTTTGAAACCTCACAACCTTCCACTACGAACTGTCATCTCCTTCTGTTGATTTGATGGAAGACAATAGGGAGTATAAAATCTATGAAATGGTATTAGGTCCCTAAGCTTAGCATTTTTCTGCATATACCATCTGATTGCATTTGCTAAAAGCTTAGAAGATCCCTCTTACCCATTTGAATCTTTCAACGTCAATGGCAAGAGGTATAAGATAAAAATTCTACATTTCCCTTTTTTATTATAGTAGACATGTATATCATTTCTTTTCATGTCTAGCACATCATTGATTCTTCCAACTTTACCTAATCGATAATACAAACTTTTAAACTTATTGGCATTTAGATCTTTTGGGAAAAGATATTCCACTTGGTCCTCTATTTTAATTTGTTTTAACCCAATCTCCTTCTTCAAATCATCTTCCTGAGACAATGATAAAGCAACTACAAACACATACCCAATAAGTGAGTCATGAGATCATGATCACCTACAAGAGAGATAGTGACAACTCTTTTAAGGAATTCAACTATTGAGACTTTGGATGTTTCTAAAGGGCCTAGGGGTCGTAAGAGGGAGTCTTGATGGTGGAATGAAGATGTAGAAGAAAAAAGTTAAGATAAAAAAGAATGTCTATAAAGCTCTATTGGATATCACAACAGATGTGGAGAGAGTTGGTAATAGAGAAAGTTATAAATTGACAAAGAAAGAGGCGAAGAAGATAATCTCAAAAGCTAAAAGTAGAGCTTGCAAGAAACTATACCAACTATTGGATACAAAAGATGGAGAAAATGATATTTTTAAGTTAGCAAGAGCTAGGAAAAAAAAATCGAGAGACTTAGATCAAGTTCGTTGTATAAAAGATGAAGCAAGGTGGGTGCTTGTAGTTGAAAATGACATCAAGAGAAGATGGCAAAGGTACTTCTATAGATTTTTAATGAAGGTGTAAAGGATAACATCTATTTAGGTGGCCTTAGCACATCTGAAAGGTTTTGTAACTTTACATAATGCCATCAAATTACTAGGGAAGAAATTACAAAAACATTAAGGCAGATGAAGAGTGGAAGGGCAATAGGGCCTGATGAGATACCCATAGAGATGTGGAAGAGCCTACGCGAAGAGGGTATTACTTGGCTAGCCAAGCTTTTAATATGATCCTAAAGTCAGCCAAAATATTGGATAAGTGGAGATTTAGTATGTTAATTCCTTTAATAAGAACAAACGGGACATCCAAAGCTGTAACAACTATAGCGACATCAAATTACTTAATCACACCATGAAGTTATAGGAGAAGGTGATTGAGAAGAGAGTGAGAAAGGATGCTTCTATCTTGAAAAATCAGTTTGGCTCCATGCTAGAAAGGTCTACAACAGAAGCTTTACATCTCCTTAGAAGATTAATAGAATAATATAGGGAAAGCTTTACATCTCAAAATATTAACAGATTATTATATGGCAAGGACGATAGGAAGAGAAACAGAGCAATTTTTATTGATATTGGGCTATACTAAGGCTCTTCTTTAAGCCCCATTTTTTTTTATAGTAGTGATTGATAAGTTTACTAAGAATATCCAAGAGGATGTGCCTTGGTGTATATTGTTTGCTAATGATATTATTTTAGTAGATAAGATAAAAGAGATGTCAATGTCAAACTTAAACTTTGGAGAGATATGTTAGAGTCAAAGGTCTTTAGATTGAGCAAGACTAAGGCTGAGTACATAGAGTGTAACTTTTTGGGGCATAGGATGGCTACTAATATGGAGGTAAATATTGGTTTATAATTTATATAGCAAAAGGAGTGTTTTAAGTATATAGGATCTATCATCCAAAGTAATGAAGAGATTGATGAAGACATATTTTATCGAATCAGATCATGGTGACTTAAATGAAGAAATGCATCAAGATTTTTAGGTGATAAGAAGATACCACTCAAGCTTAAAGGTAAATTATATCATTTAGAGATTAGGCTGGCCATGTTTTATGTGGTAGAGTGTTGGCCCATTAAATAGGTACATAGTCATAAACTAATGGTGACAGAGATGAGGTTGCTCTGTTAAATGTACAACCTTACTAGAAGAAATAATGTCAGGAATATAATGGTAAGGGACAAATTAACAATGATTAATATTATTGAAAAATTAAGGGAGACAAGGCTTAGGTAATTTGGATATGTTAAGAGGAGATACATAGACATTCTAGTGAGAAGATGTGAGAAGATTATACTTAGAGACTATAAGAGAAAAAAGGAAGGCCTAAGAAGAAATGGGGGGAGGTGATCAAGAATGATATGATGTTGTTAGAACTTATCAAGGACATGACCTGAAAACTTTGGCATATTAAGATACAGATAAAGGATCTCTTATAAAGAGATCCTTATTATTCTCTTACATCTTTTAACATTTTCCTCTTGTAGCTAGCCTTCACTTTTAAATATGCTTAACCTCTTAAGGATTTACCCTAAGCTTTTTTTCCTACTTAGTCTTTATTATTATTATTATTATTATTATTATTGATTTATTTTATTTTTATGTGGGTTATTTGGAAATAACCTCTCTACTAGTTATGGATAAGGCTACGACTACTGGACCTCCCCAGACCCCATGTGTCAACAAGATTTTTATTGATTGATGTTGTTGTTATTGTTTTATCAAGCATTCCAAACTTTATCAACAAATCATTGGAATACTTTTGTTAATGAAGAAATATTCCTTTTTTGAGTATGCTCAACCTCTATACTAAAAAAGTGTTTAAGTTGTATAAGTTCTTTCATCAAACATGCTGATAAATTCTACGTGTTTGATGGATTGCGTCATCACAATCACTAGTTGTTAAATCATCTACATACAATAGCATGTTAACTAGTTTTCATCCATTACTTTGACAAACAAATCAGAATCACTTTTTAGAAAAAATATAATTTGCATATTATTAAATAACCACTATAAGTAAAAAATTTAGCAATCTTATCCTACCAAGCCTTTGGTACTTATTTTAGTTCATAGAGCACTTTCTAAAGGTTATACACACATACTTAGGATGATCTTGATTTTGAAATCCCATCAGTCGAGTCATGTAGATCTCGTTATCCAATTCTTCATGCAGAAATACATTCTTCACATCTATTTACAACAAGTTCCAACTTTTGCTAGTTGCAAGTGCTAATAAGACTCATGCAATTGTAAGCTTTACAACTGAACTAAGTGGTTATTATAATCTATTCCATATTGCTAAAAAAAAACCTTGAGCTACCGAACAAGCATTATATCCCTCAATTGATCCATTAGTACACCGTTTTATTTTATAAATCCACTTGCAAGAAACCCATTTATGGCATTATCTCCTAAGTTTAATTTCATTATAATAAAGCAATTTATTCTTTCGTAACTTTACTCCACTTTAAATTCTGAGATGTTTCCTCAAAAGTCTTGAGTACTTTTGCATTTGTTTCTTCTATTATAGTGATATACTGTTATATTTGAGGTTTTACTTTTTTTATTCTTATTAATCTTATAAATGAAGATGGCACTTATACTTCACTAGGCTCACCTTCTTTACTTGATTGTTGATATACACAAGTTTACCAAGAACCTTGAGCTATGCCTTCTTCAACATAATCATTATAAAGCAAACTTAACACTAAATATTACTTAAAATCCTTTTTACAAGAAATTAGAACTCTGTGATCAACCTTAAATCAAGAAAAGAAAAACTCAACCCTAACTAAACTTGCTAATTAGAACTAAAATTATGATTTTTGATCACCTCAAATTGCCTTGATAAGATCATATAAAGTTTTTGTCAAATAACAAAGTAAAAATTCTCATAAAAATGAAGAAAACTCTTAATTGGATTTCTATTATGAATAACTTTAAATTATATCAATAATATGCCTTTTATAGGCATAAAATGCCTAAGAGTTAGAGTCTTAAAGAAAAGAAAGTTTGTATCATAATCTAATTAGGAAATAACTACAAAACTTTAGAAAGTTAATCTGTAAATAAACATAAACCTAAAAATCAATAAAAGTAAATCTTTTAATCCTATATGTATGGTATAAAGCATTCTGACACTAATTTTGTTTTAAAAATTTATGAGTATTTTTTATGGATTAAAACTGGTTACAAGTTTACTTTGACTTTAGTTTGCTTATGTTTCTCCAATTTGCAAACCCAACAAAAGACTGGTGCCAAAAACTAAGATGTCACAAGTGCCGGTTACATTTTGTTTTCTCATTATTCAAATTTCTACAGGCCTTGTTCCTTTTGTGTTAAGCATATTCCATCTTCAATCATATATAGAAAAGTAATCAATCATAACAATACATATGATGCTTCTTGAAAACCCCCCTCTTTTTGCATCTTTATAATTAATCCCTACAAAGTTACCTTCACATGCTTGGTTTTTGCCTAGCCATTTGACCTCCAATTCTTTGTTATGACTCATAAAAATGGTTGGGAATAAATGTTAGTGTAAGATAATCTCCATCATTCCCTACCCCTGAAATGATTCATTCTCAAATCATCTTCAACATAAAAAGATAAATCAACAATATTAAAAGTAGCACTCATATTATCATAGTTGTGTAGTAAATCTAGTTTGTAGGCACTGTTATTGAACCTTTCCAATAGTTGAAAAGATCCATCTCCTTTAGGCTATAACTTAGGCTTTCTTTACACAGGAAATCTCTCCTTATATATGTGAACCCAAATCTAATCTCCAAGTTCAAAAACAACCTTTATATCCTCTTTATTGTCTTGCCTTGCATATTACTCATTCTTTTTCTGTGTTAGCAAGAACTTTGGCATGCAAATCTACAACAAAAATTTTCTTATTCTTACCGTCGTTATCAACATATTCATTAGTAGGCAAAGGCAAGATATCCAAAGAAATTAAATGATTAAGTCCATACACAATTTTAAATGGAGAATAAGAGAGTAGAATGAATCAATTTATTGTATGCAAAATCAATATTGGATATAATGAATCGGTTTATTATATGCAAACACAATATTGGATATACATTTCTTTTATTGTTTTAAGTTCTTTTGAATGATAACACATGAAGAAAGAAGTGAATTTTATATTAGCTCTTTCAATTTGTTTATCCATTTTTAACATGTGCCATAATAATTTTAAAAAGACTTTAATGCCTAACTTATTCCATAAAGTACACAAAAAATGACTTAAAAACTTAACATCTCTACCACTTACTATATCTCTAGGTAATTTATGTGAACAACTATTTTCTTAAAAATAAATCAATGATAACATCTCTACCACTTACTATAGTTCTAGGTAATTTATGCGAGCAACTATTTTCTTAAAAAATAAATCAACAATATATGCAGCATTATTGATTTTTTAAACATGCTATGAAATGTTTGATCTTACTGAACCTATTAATATCAACAACAAATATGCTACCTTTGACCACTTAGAGGCTTAGGTAAACCTAATAAAAAATTTATAAATATGCCAATCTATGGTTGAGTAGGTATATGTAAAGGTGTATACCAACTATGTGACATTACTTTAGCTTTTGCTTGTTTACATATTATACACTTATCACAAATAAATTGCACATCATATTTCATGTTAGGCCAACAAAGATGATTATACAATATATTTAATTTTTTTACGCACCAAAATGTCCCAATAAACCACCTTCATGGGTCTCTTTAACTAACAATTCATATAAAGAACACATACGCATACACAGTTCTATCTTTTTAAATAAAAACCCATCATGCCTATAATACTTACCATATGTAGATATAGAACATGCATTTCACACTTATATGAAATCAATATCATTGACTTAAACAACAACAATAACAAAAACAAAAATCCAGTAAAAAATTCCACTGAACGCAAGATCTAGGGAGGTTTAGTAGTATGCAACCTTACCCCTAACTAGTAGAAAGACTGTTTCTGAATGACCCATATAAAGATGAAAAAAAGTAATAAACTAAATAAAATGATAGAGACAGAAAAACTAAAAATAAAATAAATAAAAATAAAAATAAAAATAAAAATAATTTAGTTTGCAATGAAGTAAACAATGTGTACCTTTTAGACAACACATCAACGACAACATTTTCTTTCCCATTCCTGTGGTTAATCTTATAAGGAAATGATTCAATAAAATCTAACTATTTGAGATGTCTCTTATGAAGCTTACCTTAGAATTTAAAAAACTTTAAACTTTGATCATAATTGATTATAAATTCCTTTAGCCATAAATATTGTTGCCATATTTGTAGAGTTCTTACTAATGCATATAGCTATTTGTTATAACTAGGATATTTTAATGCTACCCTATAAGTTTTTCATTAAAGTAGGAAATTGATATGAATCACATTCCATCTTAAATGCTTTGTCTAAATTAGGAAAACATAATAAAGGTGCATTAGTCAAATTATCTTTCAATGTATTTAAATCCTTCTCATGCACAATATCCACTTAAACACAACATTCTTTTTAACAATTTTATTTGAAGGTGTTCCAATAGAACTAAAGTTTTCCATAAAAATTTTAATTAAACTTGTTAATCCATAAAAACTCCTTACCTCATTTGCATTCCAAAGTATCAGTCAATCCCTAATTTCCTTAATCTTGTCTTTATTCATATTATTCTATGCAAACTCATAGTAAAACTAAAAAAGTAATGGATTATATGAAAAATGCATACTTCCAAAAATTAGTATGAAAATGTTTAATATGATCATCCAAGTTCTTGCTATATACTAAAATATCATCAAAGTAGACAATAACAAATTTTCTAATGAAAAAATGCATCTAATTTATTAACTTCATGAATGTGCTATATACAATAGTTAAACTAAATAGCATTATTAACTACTCATATAAACCATATTTTATATTAAAAGTAATATTTAATTCATCAATCTCTTTCTTGCGAACTTGATAATAGTCATTCTATAAATCAATTTTGGAAAACAAATAAGAAATATGCAATTCATCAAGCATATCATCTAACCTAGGGGTATAATATGTATACTTTATAGTGATTTTATTAATGGCTTAGCAATAAACACACATGCATCATGTTCCTTTGGCACCAAAATCATAGGCATAAGATATGGACTAAAACTCTCCCTTACAAATCTCTTTTGCACTAACTTATCCAATTGCGTTTAAATCTCCTTTGTTACTTAAGATTGGTTATATAGGCTGGTTTCTTATGGATTGATGAACTAAGAATAAAGTTTTTTTTGGTATTCTCTACCTTTTAAAAAAAGTAAAACATGTGATATTTCCTTGAGAAATAGATTTGGAAATTTTTACAACAAAGAAACAACCACGTTATGTAGAGAAGGGGTAAGATTGTTAGTTGAAAAATCAATATCCTTATACAAAAGTACAAGTAGTATTTCCCTTAGTAACATAACACCTTTAGTCTCACTAATACTAACAAAACTACTAACTTCCTTGCTTTTCTCTCTAGTTTGTATTTTATACTCATAAATTTTTGCTTCATTGTGAACCGTTATACTCTTTCTCACTTTTCTACAAAAGAGTATCTATTGTTGTACTCATCATGAGTAACCCTCCTATCAAATTGCCAAGGATGCTCTAAGAATATATGACTATCATGCATTATAAACTCGTCATGAAGAACCTTATCTTTGTAGTTGGTAATAGAGAATGCACTAACACCTACCTTGTCACTTTAATATTTCCATATTCATTCAGCCATTGTAACTTTTATAGTTTAGGATGCTTTAATATAGCCAAGTTTAAACTTTTAACTAATAAGGTAATAGTAGCAATAGTATAAAAACCACTATCAATAATCAGATTACATACTTTGTTACTTACATGGCACTTAGTATAAAAGATGTGCTCATGTTGGATCTTAATATCATCCTCCTTAGGTTGCATATTAAGAGCAGACCTAAGAACCAGTATATCTCCATAAACAGGTCCCTTAACTTTGATGTCACTACTATCCTCCAATACTTGCATCTCATCATCATTTGAATTAACACTCTTTATGTCTTTATTATTTGTAACAATCTTAATTCTTTTATTTGCAGAAAGCAATATGCCCAAATCTTTAGCATATGAAACACTTAATATTGCATGATTTAGAAGATGATGTATTTTTGATGTTATCTTTAGAGATAAAAACTGAATCCTTTGTCTTTACATCATCTTTAGGTCTTGAGAAATTTTTATTATACTTCTAATTTAACCTCTATGAAGAGAGAAAAGTTAAACCATATTTAGAAGCACTTTATACATCAATTGCCTTTCCCTTACATTAATAGCCTTATACAACATGTCCTCTATTTTAACAAAATGATATAATTCCACTATATTAGCAATCTATTTATTAAAACCACCAATAAATCTAGACGTAGTTGCTTTACATCCATCTCCTTGTAGTAATCCTTTATGCCCATGAGACCTTAAGTTGAACCTTTTAACTCTCTAAATAAGCCCCTATAATAATGGCTAGGTATGAAATTCTTATGCATCATTTCCTTTCTCTTCCTAAACCAAATAGGTCTTTTCCCATTTTTACGCCTATTGATCACAAACTGATCCCACCAAATACTTGTATAATATGTGAACTTAACTATGGCTAGTTTAACGTTCTTTTTGCTTAAAGTAATTGTGAAAATCAAACACATGTTTTACCATACTCTCTCTCTGTAACAGCTCAGACCACTCGCCCTCAGATATTGTATGCTTGGGTTGCCCCTCGGCCCAAGCCTATTATCGGTTAGAGAGGAGAACGAAGTATGCCTTATAAGGGTATGGATACCTCTCCCCCTAAGACACATTTTTCCAGGTGTGAGAAAAGTAAAATCGTGAGGGGCTTGACCCGAGGGGCAACCCAAAGCGGACAATATCTGTTGGGCCCCGATTCGTATTAAGCATGTTTTATTTATTTATTTTGAGGTTTAGATTAGTAAGTCCTTTTAGTTAGAATAAATTGGGATTTTAGTGCTTAAATAATAAATTGAAGGAATTTAATTCAATTAGAGTGTTTTTTAATAAGGTGTTAGACTTTAAATCAATAAGTTGAATTGAAAGAGCCCATTTGGAAGTTGTATATGGCCTTAAGGTATATTAGGTGGGCTTTTAGCCTTTGGCATATCTTTTAAATGAAGAGTAAGGGAAGTATGGGCTAAGGTCCATTTAAATAGCAAGTAAATGAGAAAGATGGAACTAGGTAATCTTGGGCTTGGAGTCTTGGGCTTAAGTATTAAGTTAAGGTGTTAGGTTAAGAAATAAGGGAACTTAAGTTGTAAGAAGGAAGGAAATTAAATGGAGGCCCACGAAATTGGTAGCTTAGGTTATTAGTTAAGAGGAAGCTTGTAAAGGAAGCTTAGGTTTTTAAAAGGAATTTAAAAAGTCTAAAATTAATTATCATAAAGAGAAGACTATCGTGAATGAAGGGGAAGGGAGGCAATATGAGACTATGTCGTTTTAGCTTAGGTGTTTAAGTGAGAAAGGTTGATTTTTTTTAGCTATCTTTCTAGAACATCACCGAAACATTACAAGGAATGGGAGCTCGTCATTTTCAAAGAAAGAAGAGTGGTAGTTTCGGCCAACAAAGAAGAAGAAGAAAAAGAAGGAGAGAAGAAGGTTAGGCTTTGGTTTTGCAAGGAAGAGAAAGAGTGTAAGCTTCCATTAGAAGAAAAACAAAAATCAGATTCGTGGGTCATTCTTAAGGTATGGGAAATTCGAAATTCATGGCTTGATTTGTTAGAGTTTTGTTTTTCATGCTTTAAAAGGATGGTTGGAAGAGTTTTTAGAGAGAGAATAAGAAAGGAAAGAGTTTCCCTCCATTAGAAACAAGAAGAGTGATGTCGTGGGTTTCATATAAGGGAAGAGGACTTTGAAATTTCATGGCTTTGTTGTTGGGGTTTGTCTAATGGTGGTTTGGCATTGCTGCACGAATATGGAAATAGGTCAGAAATTGAAACCAGCACTTATGAACATGGAAAATAATTAAACTACGAGGGGTCAACCAGAAGGGGCATTTTCCTCTCCTAGCCTGTTAATCCGAGGTGGGGGGTCAAGTAAAAATGCATCGACCGACGCCCCTCCACGATACCCCATAACAAGCCGATCGAAGTCGTACCGACCGAGCCCCTTTATTCGGTCGATCGCCTCCCGCTCCTCCCTAGTAAGGGACACATTGGAAAGGTCATTTCATCGCTCGGCTAGAGGATACCTCCACGGCCTGGACTCAAAGGCAGATCCCGAGGGCCTTACGAAAAAGTACTTCGTCCTCCAAGCTTGGACTTTTGAGGCTGTCCCAGCAGGACGATAACGGGCATCTCTATACTGGAAGTGAGGGACCCCGGCCCCAGCGCTCGAGCTTTGGTTCATCAGCAAGAAATGACGCATAATGCCGATCGACAGAGGACATCTAAACTGATGACACAGTAAGGCCAGACCATTAATAAACCTCCAGCCGTTCGGAGGAATTTGGCTCGGCCTCAGTTGGTAGGCGCAATATACCTCGTTAATGATCTGGGCATATGGGAGCTTCACACCACCGACCAAGAAAAAGCTGTCCGAAATAGCAAAGTACCCTCCCAGACTGCTATGAATCCGTTCGTTCTCGGAGGCTAGTTTGGGTCCCCACGCCGCAGGGATGTTATTCCTGATGACTAATCGATTCAACTCCCCCGCGGTCATCGTCAATGGGTTACTCGGCGGTTTCTCGACAATCTGCCCATCTTTTCGGGCACTCGCCCCAATTTTCTCAATTCCCCCTGCCACAGCCGCCTCATTTCCGCCGGCCTCCGGCACCCCCACCATTTCCGCCGCTATCACCAGCGGCCCAACATTTGGTAAGGTCCACTCGGCGGTTTCCTCCCTAGGACTAACTTTGCCTCTAGGGCTAACTGACGACATAACTACGAAAAGGAAATTTATGGGGTAAGGATCAGAGAAAGGACGTACCTAGTTTAGTGGCAGGAATTAGGGATTTGAATGACGGTGCAGTGAAACTCCGACGACGGTCGCAGGTAAAGAAATGTAGATAGATGGAGAATAGGGAAGGCAAAAACAGGAGAATCCGATAAGCGGAAATGGAAGCGAAGGAAGACTGTTGAGTCCAAAATTTATAGCACCAACTGAACGGGAGCACCAATCGACGTTAGACGTGTGGTGAAATCTAAGCCGGGGTTGAACACGTGGCAAAATCTAGGCTGCGGTAAATTAGGGTCATTAAAGACCCGAAGCGGCGCGATAGTCGAAATGACAGCGCATGACAGCTGCGTGGCAGTTAAAAGGACGCATCGTTTCAAATTTTGAACGGCGTCCGAAAGATAAGTATCGTCAAGTAATGATTAGACCTAGTGTTGCAACAACACATCGACGTCCGATTGATCGTCCCGGCATAGCGCGAGCCGATCGATCGCCCTGTCCTAGCACGAGTCAACTGATCGTCCTGTCCTAGCCCGAACTATCATGCACTAGGCGTAGGTGTCTGATCGGTCTTCTGTCATAACAGGAGCTATTACGCATAGGGCATTGATTTCCCATCGACCGACCTTGTTACGAGCTGCCAAGAAAACGAGTCGCACAATCCTAAAGTACTCCTTCGACCCTTCTCCTTGATCAGACTCGAGGAGTAGGGGGCTTATGGGTAGGTCGGCCATACTAGGCCCAGCCCTCGGCCAAGACATCGACGGCCCATTCGTAGGTGGTGGTCTCCCATGCAAACGTAAAGACCTACGTAAAGACCTAAACCTAGCAGATATTCTATATATAAGGTACTACTTTGCCATGAGACAGGTATGACATTAGAACCCTGATTTTCTCTTAATTCCTATCCTCCAAAACCCTCATAAAAGACTAACTTGAGCGCCAGAGGGGCCAGCCGGTAATCAACCCCCGGCGTGCCTTGTGTTGTTTTGCAGGTATTCTTCTGCTAAGATCAATCATAATTATGGATCCAAACAACGACGTTCAGCCCCTTCAAGATTAGGCAGAACTAGATATGATTAGGCATTCTTTGTTTTTCATAAACTACATTAGCCAAATGACCTACTCTATTGACATGATTTTTCCCTTGATAAACCCCTTTGAGCTTTAGCCTTTCTTTTTGTATAAACTACATTTTATGCTTTTAAACTTAATCAAATGCCCTACCCAAGCCATAAAGCTAGTGGAACATTTGTGATTGTTGAGTTTGTGGAAATGTAAAATTCTAAGTGTGGGGGTGTACATATGTGAGGGTTGGTTATAATGTTGGGTTGTTATTTTATGTCTTATCATTAAAATTCCCATGTTGTTGTAGTTTATTTTAATTTTTACGAGGAAAAGAAAGAAAGAAAAAAAGAAAAAAATTGTTTACAATAAATTTATCAAGGAAGAATTACATATGTGTTGAAAAGTTGTTTATGATTTATGCATCTTCCTAGAGTTGTAATGGATGGGTTATTTGAGTATGTTGATATGAGGTAGAGATTGGCTTGGAAGGTTCGCTGTTGTGATTTCGTTGGCATAAATTGTATGAGTGATTCATTCGGATTGGTATATGCTTCATGTAGTTTGTATGTAATAGCTGATACCGAAGAAGGTCCAT
This sequence comes from Erythroxylum fimbriatum, assembly GCA_026770325.2. Classification (NCBI taxonomy): domain Eukaryota; kingdom Viridiplantae; phylum Streptophyta; class Magnoliopsida; order Malpighiales; family Erythroxylaceae; genus Erythroxylum; species Erythroxylum fimbriatum. The sequence goes on along the minus strand of JANZLH020000156.1, from coordinate 6,721,347 downwards.
CCAATGTTATTGGGGGACTTCCGGCCAATTTCGTGCTGTAACTTGGTCTATAAAACCATTGTGAAATTCTTAACAGGCTGAGTGTAAAGCATCTTAGCCGAATATGTTCACCTCACTAAAGGAGCTTTTATCCCGGGTAGACTTATTGGAGATAACATACTCCCTGTTCAGGACCTCCTTAAAGAGTACTCGTCTGGGAAGAATATTAAGGGTTGTATATGGAAGATTGATTTCTATAAAGCTTATGACTTAGTAGGCTAAGGTTTTCTATGAATTTGTTTGGCCGCACTAGATTTACCGGAGACATTGGTGAATTGGATTATGGAATGTGTCCAGACGCCCATTTTGAGTGTGTTAGTCAATGGTACTCCTTCTAAGCCTTTTAAGATTACTCGAGGGCTTCGTAAAGGGGACCCCTTATCCCCGTATCTATTTTCTATTGTATTGGAAGGTTTTTCTAAACTTCTTAAGATGATCACAAAGGCAAATAGGCATTTTAAATATCATCAAAAATGCCGGGACTTGCAACTTTCACATCTTATGTTTACGGATGCCCTCCTTTTGTTTTGTGAGGTAGATATTGCATTGGTTTGTAACATCCCACCCCCGACAGGAAGGGTAAAATAGTAACTTGTCATAGGATGAGATTGATAGGGATTTATTAGTATTGTCTGTGCATACTGGTACTAGTGAACAGTGAAATCTGTGCACATGAAATAATTGTACATGCATACATGACATTCCCGATAATTGGGCCACATGCAATTTTATTGTGATTAACATGGTTATTGGGTTTGAAAAATTATTCTGAGTGAGCCATTAAGTGTTTTACATTTTAAGGGATTTTTAGGAATTTTCTGGAATTTTCCGGAGAAATTCCCGGACCCGAAAAAAATCGCCAAGTGGCGAACTGGTTCATTTTCGGTAGCGAAAATTTCTACCCAATGGCACTGTCATATTGGGTACATTAATTTGGAATTGAAATTAGGGCCATTGGACTAGAATGAGTCAAATTATAGTAGAATTTTTAAATCCTATCCATCATTTTGTTTTTAGCCTATTTTGTCTCTTTCTCCTTACTAATGCCACTTGTCCCATGAATTGATTGTTTTTGACCTATTCTTCCTTGTCTCTTTCGGTTGTGCCTTAGAAAAGAAGGAAAGAATGAATTGTTAATTGCTTAATTGTCTTCACCACCGAAACCTACTTCCTTCTTTTATCCCTCTCCATCGATTTTCTTCTTTTCTCTTATCAAAGTAAATCCTTCCTCCAAAACTTAAGAGTTCTTCTTCTTCTTGCAACCAAGTGAGTTTCTTGTTATGGAGAACAAGTGTTAGAAGAAGTGGTTAGAAAGAATAGCAAAGAAAGAATTGAAGGAATTGAAGAGTGAAAGCTAATTAGGTAAGTTGTATAGTTAAGCTTTAATTATGTTTTGATTATGTATTTATTGAATCATGGTTATTAGATGCATGCAATGGGAATTATGGTGAATTTATTATGCTTATTGATGCCTTAATTGAATGACAATTATTGTTTGAATTGGTGGGTATAAGGCTAGGTTTATGTATGACTTGAAAGTAGGATGATTGAAGTGTTTTTAGCTTGATTTTGAATTGAATATGGATGATTATTCTTGCAAAGAATTTAAGAGGTAGGTGCTGCCAACTTATGGTAGGTATTCCTAGTGAATGTAGGAATGATCTAGGGACTGATTTTGTGTCCAATTGAGATGCTTATGGTAGTAGAATTTGAATTGGCATGATAGGAGGTGTAATTGAGAAGTAAAGCTGAAAATTGGTTTTTGACCTACTGTACTGTTTTGAGCATAACTCATTGTGTGGTTATGCAAATGAGGTAAGGTTTGTGCCAAATGAAACTTTGGTTTGTTGGCTACATTTTTGTGTGAAATAGGTGTTGTCTAATTTTAGCCTTAAGAGGTTGAATT
>JANZLH020000156.1:6706662-6719302 GCA_026770325.2 Erythroxylum fimbriatum | reverse complement strand
TATGGTCATTTATACAAAACAAAGCTAAATAACACTTAACTTCGGAAAATCATAACTCTCAATCCCGACATCGAAAAATATCAAACTTTATGGCCACAGAAAGCTCTCGACAGAGGCTACAAGTTTCATGAAGATCTTTTTCTCCAATTTGGCTTAAATCAAAAAGTCAACTTTTTTCTCAAAAAGTCAAACTTTTCTAATTTAACAACTTTTCACACTCTCACACATATGGGCAGTGGTCCGAATTCGAGCGCATAAGTAAAAAGTGAGTTGTACAATATAGCTCAATAGTACTCCGGGTTTGGTTAAAAAGGACCTGATCAAGTTTGGCGCATAACATCTTCTTATTCCAGGTAAAATATTCCCCTCTACTAGGCACATCTTCTAACCCAAGGGAGATCCGAAAATCCAGTAGGTCCTTTAGGAAGTAACCCGATGGAGGCTGGCATCCCAGGCATTCTTGGGCCGAGCAAACACAATTAAAATCACCAAGAATCAACCATGGTTGTTTTTGGTCATTCATGAGCAGATGGAGCGATTGCCATAAAGCCCTTCGCTCAGTGACACGATACAGGCCATAAACAAAAGAAGCAACAAAAGAGAACCGAGCAATCTTGCAATGGACCTCTACGTGAATGAATTGGTCACCAGTCGCCAGGATAATGCAATCATTGTATTGTGGATTCCATAAAAGACACATGCGATCATCAGGGTGATAATCAAAGTTATGACAGAAATTCCAACCACCAAACCGAAGCTGCATCATAAGCTGAAGGCTAGACTCCGAGAGTTTGGTTTCAATCAAGCCAGCAAACCGACAATTGTGTTGCTTCAAAAGTGAAGCCACTCTTTTGTCGCGGGGCGGAATTGAGGCCCCAAACATTCCAACAAAATAACTTCATGGCTTTGGAAGAGGAGGGTGACCCTCTCCAACCACCTTCGGCTTCTGTGAACTAGACCGAATAGCTACCCGTAAAGGACCCTCACCTGTACCTTTGGAGGCTCCTGCCTCTCAACTACCGTGGCCACCACTTTGCTTACTGGAGATTTTGCCCACAGGCCCCTTGTCCTCCATAGGAAAAGCCATTGTAATTTGTCCATTTGAAGGGCTACTCCTGCGCTGACTCAAGTTCCCACAATCCACCGAGGGCATGTTAGGGAAGGTGCTCTGCGCTGTGGCCAAACACCCAGTAGGCGAACCTGGCATACCTGGGAGTGCACCTACGCCTGAAGGAGTAGCCTGAGACTGTATCGCCAATCCAAAAGATCAAAGATCATTCTTCCCCGCAATTTCCTTCCCCGCACTAGAGGATCCAGCAAGTTCCGGAGAGGGTGCATTCATTGGAGGCTCTAAAGCAAGGCCTTTGATTGGCCCCTCCGAAGTGGACCGCGGGAGAACCAGATTGGAAGTGGAAGCACTGCCCTCATGCAACCTAACACTCTCCTTTTGGGGCTGTTCCTGCTCCACCCTAGTCCCCTTGTCCGTAGTGGCATTGACCCCTCCATTACTTGTATCTAAACCAGTAACCTCAACAGTAGCCTTCATATTATTTCGCTTTTGTTTCCCTTTACACACAAAAGGCGCATGGCTTAATTGAGAGCAATGGCAGCAGTACGCCGAATAGGTTTCAAAGTGGACCACCTGTTGAAAGGGAGCACCGTGTGGAAGTTGGACTTCAAAGATAGTGACTGGTGGTTTGGATACATCAATTTCCACCAGTAGACGGGCAAAACTAAGCCGGGGCTTTGTATTGGTAATGTGGTCCGTGCAGATGGGCTTTCCAACTCTGGAGCCAAGTTTCATCAGTCCCCCTTTTAGTCTATGCATCCAAAGGTACTCCTAAAAGTTGTATCCATATCGGAACATTCATGAACTCCCTATAGTTGAAGTTGAACCCCGAAGATAGTTTCTTCAACAAAAGAGTTTTCCCAAACATTACATAAGGACCACTAGAAAGTACACTCAAGCAGTCATCTTTGGTGATAAACTGAAATATGAGCCATCCCCTGTTGTGCGGTATCAGCTTGCATTTCACTGCCCATGAGTCCATTAGCTTCTCAACAGCTTTTAGCCCCGGAAACTTGCCTATAAAACACCCTACTAAACAAAACCCCAACTCCTGTTCAACGTCCAACACATCTTCTTTTTCAAGTGTAACCCTATCCTCTACTGGCAGACATTGTAATTTGAGTCCCCTGTTGAGATCTCTGTTGTTGCAGAAAAGACTTGCAAAGGATGGCTTCGTTGTTTCCTCACCATTCCCCTTCTGCTACATTTTATCAAACATGTTCTGTGCGGTTTGACCAGCTTCTGAACTAGCAGAATCATCTAGTGTAACAGAGGCCTCCCTTTCCCCTTCAGTCTTTACCGTTTGGCTTGAATCCTTATTTCTCAAATCTATCTCTACTTCAGTTGTGGATGCTACCTCATCCCCCAGTTGAAGGGATTGTTCAGCAACACGCAAAGGTGTAGGGTTCAACAACATACCTAGCATTCCATTTTTGCTCACAGTTAGCAGACTTGAAGGACTCGTTGGTTGGAAGCATTCAGCTGTAATGTCAGTTCCTTTGGGTTTCTTCCGCCCCATTGCTCCTTGTCGGAACCCTAGGAGGATACCCCCTTTTACAGGAGTGTAGTAGCGCCGACGTCCACTACCCTCCACGCTTGCGGGTAGGTTTCAGCACCACCCTGAAAACACCCTTCAACACCCCCAGGCGTCTTCGATAGTCCCTCCCAGCAGCGTCCAGCTGGTCTGAAGGATCGTACCCCAAATCACAAAGAGCCTCTGACCCCAACGCTCTCCAGTCGAAAACCCTAATGTTATTAAAAAATATACCACCGAATGTAGGACAGTGGGCATACAACAAAGAGAGCAAGTTGCAAGCAGCAACCCCAATTTGAGAGAACCAAGAAACATTTACAGAAAGCTAAAGCAGAAAGTGTTCGGAACCTAGGAGATGGAATCACCTAGTGAGAGACTCTCTCCACCGAACACTACTACTGATAGCTCTTTCTTAAATATATGTGACCTGTTTTAGTCAAGGATAACTCAATCAGTAGTCATTAGATGTAGCATGCACTATAAGGAGGTAGCTGAGTGATGAAGATATGATTCATCACCCTAAAGTAATTAGGGAGAATGTTTCATTGTTCTCGATTATTATTGATTCTAGAAACCCTTGGCCAAGGTGGAATGACGTTTTATAACTAGTTTATAAATGTCATTAATTAAATCAATAACTATTGGTGAAAAACTAATATGATTGGACTCAAAGTAGAGTAGACATTAATTATGTACTCTATGTCTAATTGGAACATTGAATAATGAAATGATTGAATTATACAACAAAATCATGTACGGAAAGGTTAGTCAAAATCACTTTGACATTTTTAAATATTTGGGTAGTTATGATGTGTTGCTATACTTCAATTTTGATCTATGAATATAAATTATTTAATTAGAGAATTCAAGATAAATTAAAAGAGTCTAATTTATCTAATCCTAAATGTAATTTAGGATTACAATTTGTATCCATTGTCAACATATTTGGGAATCTAACGAGTCACATATAAAGAATATGTTGAAGAGAGCAAAGATATTTTACTCAAGTTAGATTTGATTGTAAAATATTGTAACTAGTTTATAAATATTATTAATTGAATCAATAGCTAATAATGGAGAACTAATATGATTAGACTCAACATAGAGTAGACATTAATTATGTGCTTTATATCTAATTGGAGCATTGTATGATGAAATGATTGAATTATACGTAAAATCATGCACGTAAAAGTTAGTCAAAATCATCTTGATATTCCTAAATATTTGGGTGGTCATGAAGTATTGTTAGACCCCAATTTTGATATAATATAAATTGTTTAATTAGAGAATTAAAGATGAATTAAAAGTGTTTAATGTATATAATCCTAAATATAATTTGTATCATTGTCAACCTATTTGGGAATTTAATGAGTCACACATAAAGAATAGATTGAAGAGAGCAAAGATATTTTAATTAAGTTGGACTTGATTGTAAAGTTTGAGAAACTTTATAATTAAATATGAGATATTTAATAAATAAGGATCAATATGAGATAATAGATTTTATTTGGGCATAATTTGGTATTTAATTAAAATTGTTTGTAATTAGAATTAAAGTTTAATTGAAATTATGATTTAATTTTAATTAAATGACTAAAATGTTTAAAACTTATTATAAATAAGTTTAAGCTTTAATAAAGCTAGCACTGCTTGCTTAACTCTCTCTACAACAATTGTAGAATTCTCTCAATTTGTTTTGTAGATATTATTAGAGGCTGAACACTTGTACGACAACAGTAGTTTAGATAGACATATTTTGAAAACGGTTCGAAGGATTCGATAAAAATATAATCAAATTTTAGAATAAGGTATAAATTATGATTCTTGCTTTATTATCATTTATAGGTTAACCATTTTATATAATTTAAGTAATCTCGACTTTTAGAAAATCAAATACGAAATTTTTTTGCAATTATTTAGTTGCACTTGAGATTGAATCTCGACCCAAATTTTCATTAGTAATATTAGACAACTTTAATTCCATAATTTGATTAAAATATGTTTGACAGGTATTGATTAAATTTGAAATTAAAATTGCAATTGTTGCATGATTAAATATTCTTAAGATATTAAAAGTTCAAATTGAATATTCTAAAACCCTTCGTAATTTTAGAAATTTAACAATGTGAAAAGTTCATATTAAACCCTAAATTATTGAATCTAAAAGGGTTCAACGACATTTAGATGTAAAAGTTTCCAGAACTGGTCTAGGAAATTTTTAACATAACATCTGGGTTTTGGAAACACCTAACCATTGAATCAATGATTTTAGTTTGTAAAAATCTTGGAGGTGTCGTGACTGATTTGTTGCATTTGGAGAAGAGGCATATGGAGTTGCTTTGGTGTAGTTGTGTTTTGGTGTTTTCTTTTTGTTGTTATGGCTGCCGAATGTGACGAGTATACGAACAGTGGTCAGACGAAATCTTGTGTCTGGCTGTTGTGAAGATTTGGTTAGTGGCGGCAGGTCTTCGGTGACGTGCAGCTACGAGCTTACGTCGGCTTGAGCAGGGAGACGCATCTCCTTGCTGGAGCTGCCTGTGGTGGCTTCCTGTGGCTAGTCGCGGCAGAAGCTTTCGATATTGCCAACGGCAGAAGCTTGGCTACTGGTGCGTGTGTAAGGTGTGACACTGCAATTGTGGCTGGCGTCATAATGGAACTGGCGACGTCTCTTGCAGCAGCGGCGACAGTGGCGGCGATGACAGTTGATGGTCTTGGGATGTGGCAAATGTTTTAATGATTACTAGGGTTCCTAAAAGAGAAGAAGAGGGGGGTCTGGAAATAAGTTTAGGAAAGGGTATGTTTGGAACATGATAATCTATTCTAGGATTAGAATCTGGTATGTTTGACAACAAGGATAAGGATATCTTAGGTCTTGAATATGAATTATTTGGACATTGGAATAATGTATTCCAAAGTTAAATCTGGCTTGTTTGGCTCTTGGATTAGGTGTAATCTAGTTATAGAATAATCTATAACCAAAACTAATTTAAAAGAAGTTTTAAATTTAAATCTAATTCTAAAATTAAAGTAATTATTTTTTAATTTGATTAAAAATAATAATTATATTGATTCTTAATTAATTTTAGAAAAGCAATTTTTACTATATAGGGATAAGATTGTGTATTATCAAATCTCCTCAACCCTCAAAGGGTGTGGCTAGATGGTTGAAAGCGGGGCTTAGCTTCAATTAAGTCATAGGTTCGATTCCTTTCTAGCCCCTCTTGTAAGAGCTTGGGGGCAGTCGAGGTTTTACCTATAGGTGGAGAACTAATGTGGCCCTCTGTGATGGGGTGTGGCCGCTTGGCCCTCTGCTGAGGTGTAGGGCACTTGACCCTCTAAGAGGTGAGCCCGCTTGGCCCGCCTGTAAGGTTTCCTCGACTCAAAAAATAAAACCTCCTCAAATTCTACTTTTTAGCGGGACTTTTAGTAATTATCATAGTTGTTGTAGTAGTTTTTAAAGTTAGAATTAATTAGTTTCAATTATATTAAAATTAATTAATTAGATTCCTAAAATTAAGAAAAGTATTTTCTTAAATAGTTTCAATGATACTGATTTTTTTATAAAGTAGAAAATAGCGTTCAATTTGATTAGATAGTCAATATTCCTTTGGTCTTATTGTCAATATTCTTTTTCTTTTCTCTTTTGTTGAATTCAGACTTTCAATTATGCAAATTAGTTTTTACTGCATTCTTAAGTATAATTTTTTATTCATCAAATATTTTCTATAACTAAGTGCTTTTGTTATTTTGCTTGTTATAACAAGAGAGAATTTATTAAAAGATAGTAACCAAACTTGGATTACAAACTTCTCTGTCGACTCAAGGCTTGAGTCATAAAAGAAAAAGTATTTCAAGCTCATGTCAATGGAGCGGAAGGTGCACTTGCGAAGCTTGTTTAAGCACATACAGTAGGGTTAGCCAACAGGTACTCCTCCACGGCCTTGTAAAGTCCCAGGGCCTTAACTTCTCCAGCATTGATTTCCTCTAAGTTGAGCACAACCCCCGTCTTTGGATGATAGTGGTTGGTTGCTTTCACCACACATCCATTACCTGAAGCCTCGTACTTGACCTCGTGGACCACAGACTCAAGCTTGTCTCCCAATAGATCACCTTCGAACAAGGTGTACTTGCAGAAGTAGTTGTTGATGTCTAGCACGTCGGTCCTGTGCTTCATGTACTTGAATTCACCTCCTGAAGAAACAACAAGTTCCTTGTTAAAACATAGATTTTCATATATGTAATCTTGTGGTCATGAGACCAAACCATTTACTTACCTTCTGGGAGCTTGGTTACTCTGACATCCCCTTGGACCTCAATGCACTTGAAAGCTTCAGGCATGGCCTTGGGGAGGACATTCTCGGACTCGAGAACAACTGCCTTAAACAGTCTTGGGGCGGGAATGCAACTGGTATATTCTTGCGTGGTAGTGACACCCATGTTTGTTTGGAAGAAGAGAAAATGAGAAAAACGATCAGAAACAGGTAGAAAAAGAAAGCCTGCTCTAAGATAAATGGGATTGTGCTTTGAGCTGTAAAGATCTGGCTGTCTAAGCTCAGGTATTTATAGCCTCCAATAGGTAGGCTTTGGGTATTGTCTCCTCAGTCTAAAGCGGTGGGCAGAGCATACCATTCTAGAAAGGCTGCAGGGCTTGATTTCTAGAAATTTGACTAATCTGATTGGAAATACTTAAAAGATGATAGGCAACTCATGAGCTTTAAAGTTTATGCATTTACTATTGAAAAAAAAGTGATAGTCATCTTTTGACGATAACAAAATGAGCAAGCAATGACTACTTTGTTATATTATAGTTTACTGACTGAAACCTGTAATGGAGCAAATACTAGTTTATACGGAGCCGCCTTGTTCAAAGCCATCGGCATGAACTTTCAAGGGGAATTCTTGCTTGGAAACAAAATAATTTTCACTGATATGGTTGATTCTGTCAGGTTGTCATGATAATCTTTTCACTGTGAAATAGCCATTTTTGTCCGATAAACAGATGAAACATCACGAGCTTTGCCTATCGCAAGGGATTTATCCGGTTCGAGTGGGGATTAGTCTAAGTGTGGAATGGCTTAAAGGTGTCTTCCCATAATTAGGACCCGCCTAAAATAACTCGTGGGCAACCAAAAAAAAAACAGATGAAACATCGTCAGAATCTGTATTGATGGTCAAAGCTGATCCAGCAGTACAGATTTGTCACACAGGGCAAAGCGCGAGCAAGCCTCAGCTGCAAGACATTTTATCCAAACCACTTTTTGGTTAAGACGTGTTTTGATAAAAGGATGAAACCAAGATTAACAATATACTTGAAGTAAGTTCCTTGTGATTAATTTCTTAAGAATGTTTAGTTGAGACTTAAATCTCCTACAAAATTTCTGATTAACGCATTTATTAAATATTTCTAAAGCTTTTTCGCATTATAAATGAAATATTTATCGATCCATTACCTACAAATAAAAAGAGTATTAATAATTTTAAACAACTAACTATATTTATTAAAATTTAATTATTTCCAACTTTAACATTATTCTAAATAGTTTAACAAGTCATTATCAATTAGTTTAATTACAATTTCTAATATTTCTTATAATATATCTAAAATTAATTGAAGTTAACAAAAATTATTTACAAAATCATAATTGTTATTAATTTACTCATTTTATTTCAATTTTAATCTAACTTACCCATTTCTTTCTCAAATTAATTTGCTTATTCAATTTTGTGATAGAATATAATAACTATAGAAAAAGATTTGGTTCCATATAAATCATAACATGGTAAAAGGTATCGGCCCTACCTCGTTGTTTGAGAGTTTATGATTTTATATTCTAGTTAATTTTTATGAAATATTTTCACCATTTCTTCATGATATTGGATTTTTATCGGTTACTTAAGAATATTTAAAATTGTAAGGTAAACTTTACTTATTCACATATAAATTTAAGTGCTCTACATTGTTTGGAATAAGTGTAAACTAGTGATGCTTTCTAAACTTTTGCAATCTAAAGTCCAGCACCTTACTAAACATTTGTATTGCTCTTTCACAACTTGTTTTTAAAGTCCCATAAGGACAATTTGTTGTAGAAGAAAAAGTGTAACTTGTTTGTAAAAAAATTGAAATAAGAAGAATAACATCATGGCATTGTTACAATGGTTTTGTTTTATGTAAAACTCATTAAATAAATGTTCAAAGCTAGTAACTAGGACATGTGTAATAAACGTTTAATATTTTATATTGTATGACTATATTGAGTGAATTTTGCTTGTTATTTGAGAGTTTTACGTTGTTTTTGATACTTGTTATGTTTATAGTGTGTTTTCATATCTAAATTGCCTTCATGGATTAAAAAGAGAAGAATTTGGGTGAAATAGGGTAATAAAATAGAAGAATTGGAGCTATTTTAGATATACAAGCCAGTGTGAAGATGTACACACCCATCTGAGGATCTTAGACGATTGTGTAAGGGACTGTCTACAAGATTTTGAATGTGTAATGCTTCTAATATGTTGTTTTTTCCTTTATGAAGATATACACCCATGTCCCATGCCCACAAAAGCTATTAAGAATGTGTAAAATCGCAATTATGAAGAGTTTATAAGATACATGGTCACTTACACGACTGTGTGACTAATCATGTATAATCTAGGAACCCTAATTTTATAATATAAAAGTCAATTCTGAAGAGGAGACAACGGGGATGTAACTAGAGTCGAAGTTAAAGACCAGATTTATAGTAGGAGACATAATTTTGAACCAAAGATGAGGAAAATAAGAACATTACTTCAAGAGTTCTGATAGAGAGCAATCTTTCATAAAAGTTTTAAGAGGATTTCATTAGAGAAAAGGGGATATAGATAATGGATTCTTTTCTTTTTAATGCTTCGTTTTAATGTTTGATGTTTGTTTCATTTTCTATGTTTTGGAACTAAGTTTGTTTAGTGCCTAGGGATGATGAACCCTAAATAGGGATGGATAGTGTGATTTGATATTTTATTTTAATACAATTTAATTGATTGGTTCATTAAAATTCAATTATACGTTTTTGTTTTTGAAATAATATGTCCCCTATATTAGTGTAATGTTATATTTTATATGATTAAGATTGAGAAATCCTTTTGTATGAATAGATATATCATAATAGGAAGGAGTTGCATATAAACCTAGAGATAGGTCAACCTAAATCTTCTTGATTAGGGTCAAACCTAATAGAGAAATTCATTAATCGAGTAATACGATCTTAAAGGTTTTAACTAGAAATTGAGGCTCCAGTTAATCAATCAAGGATTAGTTGTTAATAGTCTTAGGAAAGATGTTAACATAAGATAGGAATATCCACGATGTAATAATCAATAATTGTATTGCATGATAAAGGATTAATACTTAAAAGATCATAAGAGGATTCATTTCCTAAGTGCTAGCTATTTGATATCATTGTGTTATTTGCATTCTAGTTCATTATTATGTCTAATTCTAGTTTACTTTAGTTTTAAATTAAATAATCTTATTTGTCAGTTAAAAATAGAAAAAAGGTTAGTAATAGTACTTATAGTTCTCATGGAATCGACCCGTACTTGTTAGTGCTAGCTATAGCTATACCGTACACCTGTGGTTTAAAACACATAAAATAAAATATCACGTATCAAGTTTTTGGTGTTGTTTTTGGGGATTAAAATATTAGTAAAACCTTGCTTTTGTTATTCTAGCCATTATTTCTTATTTAATTTATGTTCACTTTTTTAATTTTATTAATTATTTTATTAACTCATTGATTTTCTCACATCTACAGGTCTTGGGTTAGTTTATGACCCAAGGAAATCCATCGCACCTAGTTGACGAAGATCTAGAGATTGAGAGGATAGCTCGTAGACATCTTTGAAGAGCCCTACTTAGAGAGCTTGAGTTAGGTCAACAGTTAAAAGATTTGGAATGACATACTAATACTAAAGAATCATAAACTATGGCATATTAACCAAGGACTAGGTTTGATTATGCTAGACCGAGCTTAACCATAATGGAATCCATTATTATAAAATTGATTGTCACTGCCAACAATTTTGAGATAAATAGAGTATTATTCATATGGTGCAATAATCTATTCGGTTTGATAGGCTACAAGAGGAGGAACCCCAAGCACATATAGCAAACTTTATGGATATTTATGATATCTTAAGGTTAATGGTGCCAATGACGATGCAATTAGATTGAGATTATTTCAATTCTCATTAAGGGGTAGGGCGAAGCAATGGCTAAATTCGCTGCCTAGGTCATCCCTTACCACTTGTGACCAAATAGTAGAGAAGTTTATTTTGAAGTACTTCCCGCTAACTAAGACTGACAAACTAAGGAATAACATCTCCTCCTATGCATAGGCTAGCTTAGAGATATTATATGACACATGGGAGAGATTCAAATAGATGTTAAGTAAGTGCCCACATTATGGTCTACCATTATAGATGTAAATTTAGACTTTCTACATTGGGCTAAATCAAATGACAAGGTAGATATCAATGTAGCAACTAAGGATGCTCTAAACAACAAAATGTTAAAAATAGATTAGGACCTCATTAAAGATATGGAGATGAATAGTAATTTGTGGTGCTCTTCTTGAACAAAACTTAGCAAGCCAGTAGGGGTATATGATGTAGATGCAGTTAAGACATTGGCAAACCAGATTGAAGATTTGAGTAGAAAGATTGATGTAATAATGACGAATCCTTAACTATTCTAAGTATTGCAGTGTGAGGTGTATGAGCTGGGACATCTAGGTCAAGACTATCAAGTACTACATCTGAAGCATGTGGAATATGTGGGGAATGCTCCTAAACCTCAAAATAATCCATATAGTAATATATACAATTTGGGATGAAGGAATCATCCAAATTTCTCTTAGGGGAATCAAAGGCAATCAGGGAACATGTTGGACCCCGATCCCGGTGCCCAATCCTCTTACACGAATACCTAAACCAAACGATTTAAACATATCATCGATAGGGTTATCACCTCGGAACTCCTCAGCTATCATCGGTTTAACCTTATTTGAATTCTTATAATATGCCAAAAATTTGCTCATAATCTATCCAATGGCGTGCCCAAACAAAACAAATCACTAAGATCAACCCCGATTCTCATGAAGGCCAACAAAGTTGGAAATGTTTTTCAATTTAAATTTCAATTTGACTTCTTCAATTCGAACCTTCACTAAATTTTATGCGACTTCCTCGAAGCAACTCCAAATGGTACCAACCTCTCATGCATAAAAGGATACATCAAGACCTACAATTCGCATTAGAGACCTCAAAACAAGATTCGAACTCTAAACTGGTCAAAATCGAAATTCACTGAAGCTGACCCGAGGATGTCCGTTAAGCGGACGTGCATGTCCGTTTAACGGACAGGCACTGACCCAAAGCTCCAATTCCACCCGAGACTGTCCGTTAAACGGACCTCCATGTCCATCTAACGGACACACGCTGTACAAGGAGTCCTAATCCTTCTATAGGCTTCTCCAAAGCTACCACTTCTTATTTGGTCATCAAACACACTTCTAATTATCCATAAATCATTCCTTCAAATGTAATAACCTTTCTCAATACTCAATCACCAATTTAAAAAAAACATCAACTCCCAATTCTCAATTCAATCGACTCACATTCAATATATGTATATATTCTAACTATCCTCAAAGCATCACTTTTAAAATTTTCATCCAATATCACTACTAACCAATTTGAAGCTCATATCCAATTCAAACTTCACTCATTCATCGTAGTCACGATTTCATACTCTTCATTCAACGTCATCATTTACAAAGCTAAATTCTCAACTCCAATATCTAAACTTCATCACACATACAAGCTTCCCAACTACAACAAACTAGTCTAAACACAAGCATCAATCATTCGCAAACATAACAAAGAAACATATATAGATATAAAATCCATTTCCTCAATCATATCTTTTGTACAAAAGGAAGTTCTCAATTTACAAATCCATATACACATTTCAAATTTACAACAATTACAAATGAAAGCTC
>JANZLH020000156.1:6653089-6676451 GCA_026770325.2 Erythroxylum fimbriatum | reverse complement strand
GCATTTGGATACTTGTAGAGAAAGTTATGGCATTCGCGCCAAGAGAGGTTAAAATTGATTTTGGAAATGAACATGGTCCAGTGTTTAGGGCATAACTCCCTCATCCGACCTCCAAATGGGGTGATTCTTGAGCCAATGGATTCATGAGATATGTAGGTAACTACTCATAGAAATTTGTATCATTTGGAATTAAATTGAAAGAGTTTGCATGAAATCAAATAAGGGGTCAGTTGAGAGAGCATGATTGGGATATGAGCACAAGTTGGTATTTTGATGATATCTTGAGTTGTAGAACTCCGATTGAAGCGATTCTTGCTTTAAATTAAACAAGAGACATGTAGCTATGATTTACAAGAGAAGTCCAAATGAATTTAAGATTTTAAGTTTTCCAAATTCGGTGTACGCGTAGTGGAAATAAGTTCAAGCATGATGATTAGGTTACATGGGCACACCAGGAAAGATTTTGTAAGCAGAGTTTGGGATGTTCTAAGATTGAAAATGTATTTCATAATGTCTTTAAAGGTTCAAGGGATTAAGAATGAAAAAAAAAATTTATAACCCTTCAAAGTTACACGCATGCTCAAGTTTCACGGTTTTAAGCAAGAGAGTTGGGTTCCGGCAACGGGATCCAACAACAATAAAGGCTTAATACCATAAATGTTGTTGACCATTTACTTTATTTTAAAAATCAAAGTAGATATGTTAATAAAAATAAAGAGCTTGTCTTTAATATCAGATGATAAAAAATGGTAGTTAAATAAGTATTCTAAACTAGCAATCAAAGGATAGATAAAATTTAAAGGGACATTTCAACAAACAAGTGGTAGCAAGGAAATTGATCACAAAACCAACTTACATTTATTCATCGAATCCCTTTATTATATAAGTAAATAAACCAAAATTGACTCCTTAAAGATAGGTATTAAAAAATAACAAGAAAAGCCATGATCATAGTAACTAAAAAAAGAAATATAGCTAAAATATAGGAAGAAGAATTGACTATAACTTTTTTAGCAAGAGTTTATTCTAAAAAGGACACTAAGAAAAAAACACTCAAAAGAATTTTGCATAAATATCTAACTTCATAACCTCATATGGTAATACAGTGATTGTGTCAATAATTAATGTCAAAGTTGTGACGTCATGATCTATAATTACACATATTTCATACAAGGTGAAGTCTTCAGTCAATACGATGTAGTTCAAATTTGGGGTTTCCTATTTTTAATTCAAGATATCATATATAAGAATAAGAACGATGACATAATTAGCTGAGTAAACGAGCTTCTTGAAGAGACAAGTAAGAGAGGCACAAACTTCAATAGGAGTGAGGGAATTGGAAAATGAGAATTAGAGTTGGTTAATTAGGGGGTTAAGGCTAGGGTTAGGTTAAGCTTAGTGTTATGATTGGAGAGTTTCTCAATGAACAAAATTTTGATCCATCTCTAGGAAAGATAAGTGGCAATAAAGTAGATGGAGGAAGAAGAGAGGGAAGAGCCTTACCTCTTAAGGTGATGACTTTGCCTTTGCCTTCATCATTGTTTACATATATAAAGAAGTAGAGAAAGAGAGAGTGAATGAGTTTTAATTATTATCTTATGGTAGAAATAAGAAAGAAAATAGCATTTGGTCTTGACGGGGATCAATATAAGAGAGTTATAAGCAAAAAGGTCATACTTAAGCTCTTCTCATTCCTTCAGTTGGTCAACGTTTGTCTGACACACTCTCCTAAACATCAATGAAAACTTATTTTTTCTCTTAATTTTTTTAATTTTGATTTTGATGTTGTGAACTGTTGTAAAGAAGGGTAGATGACTGATATAGAGAAAAAAGAGTGAGGTGCGCAACAAACATAAAGAAGAAGATCTATCTGACCTCTTTAAGTGTCAGCAATCACACGTTCTGTTAACTACATTATCAAAATATTAACGGAGACAACATTTTGAATAGAGTGGTATGATTTTTAAAATTTTTCGAATTAAATTGAAAACATTAAAAGGTTGGGTATATAATTGAAAAAAAATCTTAAAAGATTTGATACTTGTGAGTTCATAATCCCTAAAATTTTATATCAAAACTAAATCGAATTATACTATTGACTTTAATTTGGTACGATTTTGAACAATTTGTAATATTCAAATTGAAAATTCAACTAAAATTTATCAAATTATTTTTAATTAAATTGAACCAAAAACTGAATTTTATGTGTTATTATATTGTCTATTTAAATATTTTGTATATTTAACTTCAATAAGTTGAAACATTTAAAGTCTAAATTTAATTATATACTTGAATTTAAGGTAATTAATTTTCTAATTTTTGTATTTAAGATTGCCTAAAGTTTTGATTAAAATTTTGAAGAGTAAAGAAAAGTTAAAATCAAAATAAAGAAACAGTAAGAGATATCAAGTTTTTTTTTCCTTATTGAAGGCTCCTCTCTTTGTTCATTCTACCATATACCCTAGCTTTTTTTTTTCATTTTTTAAATAAAAAATTGTTACTTTCTTGGAAACCCTAAAATCCATATCTATCTTTCGAATTCTCTACTTCTTAAGTATTATTTATTGTCAAGCCTACGTTGATTTAAGAATTAGAAATATAATTGACCTCTTACACTTTATGATTATCTTGGTCCTATTGTTATCTAGTTATTTTTTTTGAACACCCTACTTACAAGAGGGGCTAGCAGGGAATCGAACCTGAGACCTAACCGAAATGTTGGACCCCGTTCCCGAAATCCAACCCGAATGCGAAAACATAATACCTTAAGCGTGGCTATTTCCCCAAATGGTTCGTTCAATGAACCCCTAATGGCCAAATATCAATTCATATTCACTACTATAATGTTTTTCTTTAAAACATCCCCAAAATTCGCTCATAAGGTGCCCCATGGCAAGCCCAAACTAACCAATCACTATGGTTGAACTTAGTTCTCCTGTATGCGAACATAATTTGGAACCCTTCAATCGAAACTAAAATTGACTTCTTCAATTTAATATCATGGCTCTATGTTTCTTGTTTAATTTAAAACAAGAATCGCCTCAATCGGAGTTATATAACTCAAGATATCATCGAAATACCACAACAAGCACAAAACACTAATCATGCTCTCTTAGCCGACCTCTTACTTGCTCTAATACAAACTTCCTCAAATCAACTCCAAATGCTACAACATTTTATGGAGAGATATCTATATGCATTAGAAAACCATTTCCACAAGAAGCACCTCAATTGGAGGTCGGAGGAGGGAGTTATGATCAAAAGAGTGTACCATGCTCATTCCCCAAATTCACATTGAACATACTTTAGTAAAAACACCATTACTTTCTCTACAAAAGTCGGATTGACCCAACATTTTACAGTTAGAATGAAGACATCCAGGGCTACAACTCGTATTAGAGGCCTCAAAGCGAGATTCGGCCTCTAAACTGGTCAACATCGTGATTTACTATAGCTGACCCGAGGCTGTCCGTTAAACGAACACGCATGTCCGCCTAAACATTTGCCCATTTGCACCAAAAACCATAAAGGGTTTACCCACCTTATAACCTTGAGAATTCCAAACCAATGGCTCCCTTCTCCTTGAATAAGCTCTTGATTCCTTAAAACACAACAATAATTTCATTATTCTTCATAAATTTCGAAATCCCCTTTTTCAAAACCCTAAAATTAACATAACTTCAACCAAGCTTCAATCTAACCCTTTTATGAATCATTTAGGTTAGAAAGTTCCAACCCTAGCTAAAAACCACAAAAACCCTACAACTTTCACTATTCATCATCTTCTTCCCTAAGCTTTCTCTCTCTAGAAATCTCATGCTCAACATAACAACTCACTTTCTCATCCAACAAGAAGAAAAGAGACAAAACTTACCTTAGAAGCTTGATCTCTTCCTTGGATCCACGAAAATCTCCTTTGCCCTAGCTTTCCATGACTTTTCCTCTTCTTTTTCTCTTCTCCATTTTCGGTCTCTCTCCTTCTCTCCCAAAGTTCACGACTTCCTCTCTTCTTCTTCTTCTATTTTGTATTTTTATTACTCTTGTTTTTCCAAAAATGCCCCTCATTAACAAGACATTGCCCATTTTACCCTCCTTTAGTCTTTTACACTCATACTTGTACTTCTAACTTCTTTACAAATTATCTTAGATCAATTGAAGGAATTTGCTAATATTTCCTTCTAGAAAATATTCCTCTCGATCATACGAATCCAACGCCACCGACCGCGCTCAATTCGGATCTAAAACGAAGAAGTTATGGCCAAATTACCATCGGGCCCTCACAAAATCCGAAATTCAACATTAACCCTACTTTGACTCAAAAATTAATGACCTTAGGGACCAAATAAAATTCAAGCCCTTCACATAATTGAAGTCCCATATCTTACTTTTATTTAGCCTCAAGAATCAACTTAATCGGATATCTACAGCTCCCGAATTTCGCAAAATACCGAACCATGTTCAGAAAATTTTCCAACTTAACACTTTAACCAATTCTATAAATTTCAATTCAATAAATCTCTTTCCATTTCATTTCAAATCTCAAATTTCTTACCTTATTTACACATAACTAATTGCCAATAGTTCCTCATTAATAATCCTAGCTTACAAAAAGGTTCGGGGTCTAATAGTTGAGCACAACTCCGGGCTTTGGATGATAGTGGTTGGTTGCTTTCACCACACATCCATTGCCTGAAGCCTCGTACTTGACCTCGTGGACCACAGACACGAGCTTGTCACCCAATACATCACCTTCGAACAAGGTGTACTTGCAGAAGCAGTTGTTGATGTCTAGTACGTCGGTCCTGTGCTTCATGTACTTGAATTCACCTCCTGAAGAAACAACAAGTTCCGTGTTAAAACATAGATTTTCATATATGTAATCTTGTGGTCATGACCAAACCATTTACTTACCTTCTGGGAGCTTGGTTACTCTGACATCCCCTTCGACCTCAATACACTTGAAAGCTTCAGGCATGGCCTTGGGGAGGACCTTCTCGGACTCGATAACAACTGCCTTGAACAGTCTTGGGGCGGGAATGCAACTGGTATACTCTTGTGTGGTAGTGACACCCATGTTTGTTTGGAAGAAGAGAAAATGAGAACAAGGATCAGAAACAGGTAGAAAAAGAAGGATAAATGGGATTGTGCTTTGAGCTGTGAAGATCAGGTTGCTAAGCTCAGGTATTTATCGTGTAAAATAGGTAGGCTCTGGGCTATTACCTTACCTCCTCAGTCTAAAAGAGTGGGCAGAGCATTCCATCGTAGAAAGACCGCAGGGCTTGGTTTCTAGAAATTTGACTAACCGGATTAAAAATACTTGATTTCTAAAATGATAGGCAACCGAGCTTGAAAGTTTATATATTTATGTTATCCAAGAAATAGCCATCTTTTGACAATAACAAAATAAGTAAGCAATAGCTGCTATAGAATATTAGTCTACTGACTGAAACCTGTAATGGAGAAAGAAAATACGAGTTAATACTGAGCCATCAGCTTGACTGAAGAGGAAAGTAAGGAAAGTAAGGACACGCCATTTTTGACTAAATCATCATTCTCTGGTATGGTTTGATTTTATTAGATTGTCAGGATTATCTTTTCAGTGTGATATTGCCATGTTAGTCAAATGAATAAATGAAACATCATCAGAATTTGTATTAATGGTCAAAGCTGATCTAAAAGTAGAAAAGTGGCTCACAGGGAGAGGAGCCTCAGCTGCAAGACAATTTTATCTAAAACACCTTCTGGGTATGACGTGTTTTGTTAAATGGATCAAACCAAGATCAACATTATACTTAAAGAGTGAAAAGAATTACAGATGTTGTGAACAATGTTTGGAGACATAAACATCCAATAAAATGTTTGGTTAACTCCTTGATTAGTTCAAGTTTCACCATAATATATATTGGAATTAGTTGTAAATTTGAAATTTTGTAGTTATACTTAATTATTTGTTTCATCTATTATATAGAAACCAAAAAGAGTACTAATCTTTTAATACAACTCATTTAACCATTGCTAACCTGTCTTATTAATGAGAGTCCCTGTACACGTGACACTGTCATCTCAGCAAAGATAACGGTGGTCAGTGACATAGCTAGATGGGGCCCAAGGGTCCCAGGGCCCCCCAAAAATTTTTAAAAAATAAATATTATATATAGATATATATATATAAATAAAGTTATTTGGGAGTTGGGCCCTCCTAAAATTTAAAAAATTAATCATTGGGCCCTCCTACCTTACATGTCTGGCTCCGTCCCGGTGATACTAACGTTGGGTTAGAATTGAAAAAATTGAAAGTTATGAACATTTTATTTCTACTTTTATGAAAATATTCAAACTCTTTGACTCTTTGTCCGTATATATATTTTGAAAAGTATAGAAAGAATCGTTTTACATTTTTAAATATTTTTTAATAAATTAATCTAAATTTTTTAGAATTTACTGAAATTAACAGTCAACTTATTTAAATGGAAATAAAAAGAAAAACATCAATCAAGTTATTTTTTAAATAGAAATAAAAAGGCAAAACATATATATTTTATTCTATACAAATTCATAATTGTTCCTGAATAATAAATTTCTTCTTCAAGTCTAATGCAACAGTTCAAAGATGCGAATTTCTCTGGTAGCATAAAGCAGGCAACTCAGGAGCCAGTTCACGTCAACTGGAATTATTGCTCAGTTTAGCTACATTTTGTAAAACTTACAAGTTAAAAAATTAAAGAAATTGAAAAATCAACGTAATCTCTCTGTTCTCCTCACTCAGCCAGAAAACAAAAAAACAAAAAAAAAGAAAAAATCGTAGATACATATATAATATAAGCAAAAAAAAATAAATTCTGAAACCTCTTTTCCTCGACGTGGCTAGTGAAATTCCTACTTTCTGTTACCGATTTTGCGCATCCCATCAGCTAGAGGTGGATGCCTTCCAGTCCTTTGCAAGGTAGTTCGAACTCCATTTGGTTTCCTTGACGGTGAAGGGCCTAGCATTGTATTCAAGTTCCTACAAAAGTTGAAAGCTTGGTCAGGGAAAATGTTAAGATCACTTGCATCAAATATTAATCAGCGTACAGGATTATTACAAAACAATAATCAAAATTGCACCTTAGGTCTTGGTTCTTTGCTGCTTTTGAGAATGACTTTTTGGCCTTCGACTCAATTCCATTGGTTAAGCTGGTAAGTTTGGCCTGATTAAGTTGCCACAATAAATCAGGTTCGGATGAGTCGCTAGTGACAGCATCTAGATTATCATCCAGGTCGTCTGTTGTAGTAACCTTCAAACGGTTATTACCCATGAAAATGTTATAGGATTGTTCAGGGAAATTTTTGGTAGAATCTGACAGATACTTTTGGCACAAGACATTAGGCAAATGGCCATTATCAGCTCCCCAACATCCCGTTGAGTTTTCAACTCTGTTTATGGCTTCTTGTTTGTTCACCATGACTTTATCCACCCACTCACCAGATCCCATTTCCTTCTCGTCCTCCCCATAATTTTGGCTAGGACTAATGACCGGAGGCCATGGAGGTGAATTAGCCAACAGCTCATCAAGATCGAAACTCTGCTTCTTTTGCCGCAATTTAGAGTTTGAATGAACCTGCACAAAACTCAAAATTGGTCAAATTTATCATGTCGTATATGCACGATATTAGTTATTTCGTTATGTAAATAATAACAGCAGCAAAGTGTAAAGATTAGGACTGAATTAGCACCCAAATGCCATAGGATAAGATCCAAAAGAAGAACCAAATATGGATTCCTTCTTCAAAGCATATAATTGGTTTAGTTATCAAAATGTGTGGATTTTACTCTTTCATATTACAGAAAATGGAAACTATTCCAAACAGTTGCTGCTAAGCTCACAAGAGATAACACTTCTCGCGAAGACCTTTTGCAAGCTAGTTTCTGAATCTAGTGATATAATTGCAGGGCTTTTGACATTTGCAAATGATCAACTATATTAACCTGAAAGCTTTTAAAAAGACAAAGCAACCCACTGATCACAGTGAAGCAATATTCACCTCTATGTTGCCTACATCACCCATGGGTTGCCTGAAGCCAATGGTATCAGTCAAATCTCCACATTGTTGCTTGGGATTGAAAGGTGTAAAGTCACTTTCTTTCCTTCTATAGCCATCAGAATTACCAGATGCAGAATATTGAAGGTATTCTGGCTCACCCTCCTTTTTCACAAGTGCGGCCTTAAGGCTTGCAATCTGGAGGTAAAGAAAGACAATAAAATCAACTTTAGGTGGCTGGTATGTCAATTAGAAAGTTAATAGTGAGGTGAGGGAATTATAGAAGGTTAAAGCTTAGAGATAAAGAGGCACTAACTTGTTCTTTGAGTTCTTTAATATCTGCACCATCTTTGTTCACTCGTGCGGCACCAAGTTCAACAGTGGCTACCCGCTCTGCAAATTTGAGCGTACTTATTGTTTCACCAATGGCATCAAGCTCAGGGTTTATGTGAACAAACATCAGTGTCTTGGCTTGCCCTCCTGAAACAAGAATAGCAAAGCAAAAAGTGGCCACTGCTCTCTGAAAAGAATGAACTGAGAAAATCTTAGTTGAACTATGCCATTTCGACCTTACCAAGTGAATCTTGTAGTAACTGTGTAAGCTTGCTGTTTCTGTAAGGGACATGGGGATTCTTTTGCGCAAGTGATGCAATGACATCACCCAAAGCAGAGAGAGATTTGTTAATATGCTGTGCTTCTTTAAGTCTATCCCCTGTGGCTTCAGATTTGTCCACCCGCTCACTACCCGCCAAATCAACCAAATGCATGCAGCCACGAAGAATAGTCCCGGATGTCATGTCTATTCCTTGAACATGAACAGTCAAGCAGCTACATTTCCACAAAGACTATAAGCTACACTGGCTAAAAGCACTGGAATATATAATTGAGCAAAGAACACACAAAAGACAAGAACCCACCTGTGAGAACGACTGCTTCGGTCATTTAATGCTGTAGCACCAACAGCACGATTCCTTTGTCCAACGCTCATCAAATCAATTACATCTGATGTTGATGACACTGCAACCAGGTTTGCATCTGGTACGTTTAGACCATTCTGAGAACTATTGCGGATTTCTAATGTGTCACTGAATTAAGTATGACTTTCTTACATGCAATTTCACACATTCAGATGAAGTTTCAAATACTTGGTATACTTATCAATTAAAAGAGGAAATCATCATGAAATCAAGCTAAAGTGGTATATAATGCATAAAAAGAATTGCATAGTTTTGAAGGATATCTTCTGTTACTTCCGTCAGTCACAAGGAGATCCCTAACTTGCTCATTGTAAATCTCAATCATTTGAACCGCAACATTATAGCGGAAAGTGTTCTTCCTTTGCTCTGCTAGAAGAAACAAGTCACCCAATGCCCTATAATTCACACCAAGACTTTCCTCCGTAAGCTCTTTGGGTCCTGTCTGAAAGTATGACAACAAAACATTTCGGCATATTATTAAGAAACCACAACATTTTCTAGCATAATGAGCTACATATATATCTTAAATGCTTTACCATTGTATATGTTTTTCCAGATCCAGTTTGACCATATGCGAAAATGCAAACATTATATCCATCCAGAACGGACCGAATCAAAGGCTGCATGTCAGAGAAGACCTCCGCTGCAATTTAATGAATCATTTAATTTAAGATTCATATAATTTTATTTGTGCCAAGAATAACTCATGATGAAATTCTAGCCAACCTTGCGTTGCATTTGGGCCAAAAACTTTGTTGAAGCTGAAGCACTTGCGTCCTTTGCCATATCTTGATGGGGTGTTTATATCAATAGATCTGTCTTCTATATTGTCGACGGTACTTAAAAAATTTGATTGTCTCGATAAAAATGGTCGCACTCGACAGTAAACCCGAATACTACCTATTCAAAGGAAACAAAATATGAAGGTTTTATGAAAAAAAAGCTCAGATATAAGTTCCACAATAGATTTTTTGCAATAGTAGCCTACCCTTTAAATCCTGCACTTCATTGTAAAGCTTACGATTTTCTTCAAGGACCTTATGGTAACCCGAAGCCGCATGAGCTAGTCCTTGAATATGCATTCCTGTAAAGAAAGTAACAAGTTTGAACCTCGGCTTCAAAGCTTCATAGTATTTCTGTGGCTTGCCTTCCCCACCAAGATCCACCAAAAAAGAAGCAAAAGGAGGTGGAATGATAGGCACAGAGAGATTAAAATAAAACAAAGTCTAAATTAGAAAACTTACCAAGATTGTTGAATTCTTCATGAAATTTCATTTGCATAAACTGCAAACCAGCCTTTGTTGCACGAAGTGAATGTTTTAATTCCTACAATAGAAAGATTATCGTAGGCAGTCTTGTTGCTTATAGAGCCAGAGAAAGATACATAGCACAAATAGCATACCTGGACATCTCTTTGCTGTTGATCAAAGACCATCTGCTTTTTTAAAGTTTGGTTTTGTGATTCGTCCTCTTTGATTTTGTGAGAAAGTTCCTCTTTCTTGATCACTTCATTGCTAATCTCCTCACTCTTCATCAATCAGAAACCAAAGTAAATATGAAGTACAAATGATATATCGATGGCTTCAAAGTGAAATTTCATAACCAACTGGGGCTATGCAGATCAAGGAGATTTACCGTTTTAGTTTTTAATGCAGATTTGAAGGAAAACTTATTTCCCTGTGAAGAAGTGTTGTTTTTGGGAGTAGCCTTAACCTTCAAATTACAGCAAAAGATAACAATTAATTGGTGTTGATGGAGTTCCATTTTCTTCTTATGAAAGAAAGTTAAACTTCAGCATACCAGATCACGTTGGTTTGCAATCCTATGCTCAAACTCATCAACAAGCTTGCTGAGAACTGATTCCACCAACTATTGCAAGTGGACACGGCATAAGGCAATGTTAGAACTTAGAAGCAAGGGAAACAAAAGCAAGCTACAGTACTTAGTCACACTAAGAGGCAACAACTATAGAGTTATGATGCAATGCAAATACTTTTCATCAGGGAGTGGAAATGAGAAAATTATAGTGATACGAGGACAGCTAATTTTTCTGCACCAAAAACAGAACACTAGTTTTGTAAAAGTTGCTGCACTTGCTAGTACATTCACTTCTTAATTAGTTTATTTTGATTAACAGCTGCTCCACCTCCAAGTCATATTAAAAAATATAATGGAAGTGTAATCTCTTACCATTTGAACTTCTTCAGGCTTTTTATCCATCAACAGAGGACGAACAAGCATACTCCATGAACCAGTGGACTGCGACAGTTATAAAAATTTGAATTCCTTTATGTCCAAGCACAAGTACAACCACAACCCTAAGAGCTAAGTGTACCAACCATTTTATTGGAATCAAGCTCAGCGGGCAGGGCACTTAATGATTTCTCATTCATTGGTGAGTTCCTTGACAAACAATTCATGAACGGTTCTGCATTTTTCCTCACAAATGATTTTGTGGTCATGGTAGGTTTCACCGTTCCTCCAAATTTCCATACTCCATTGCCACCACTCTGTTTCCACTCATAATAGGATTTGAGTGCCAAAACACTGTTCACAACCCTGGCAGATTTTCCTCCCTGAGATTGTGCGGAAAGAGGACAACAACATAATGGCAAGTTTAGGCCAAAAACTCAACAAAACACAACTCAGCTTTAGAAATACAGGTATATACAAATTGCAATTTAAAAACTAAGGGAATGAAGAAGAAATTTGCTTATAGCAAAGTGCAAGACATACTTGCTCAAGATCAGAAGCTTCAAAAGTAGGAACCCCCAACTCTTGAACAGCCACAAGGAAATTCCTCACGTTTTCAAAGTATTGAAATGCAGACAATGCTGCTCCATCCGGGATAAGCGCAGCGTCACATGGACTTTCAACCACCTGCAAGCAATCAATTTTTTTAATACCCCATAAATTTTTATCTAATAACTACAACAATCTACAAGGGATTGGGTTAATTGCATATATGTACATGTACATATGTATAAATTCACTCACCTTAGGCACAGCTCCAGATTGGACCTTATTAAGAGCATTGCATAGAATGATCCCACTTCTCAATCCAAGCCTCAACTCCTCCTCGGAAGGCTCTGCCGGCAAATCCTTAGCTCCCACTACTCCGACCATCTTTCTTAACCACCCTGCTGCTTCATATCTCCTCGACGCTACAGTCAATTTCATCAAGAAAGGATACATAAATTTTTCCTCAAAAATTGTATATTCCATGTAATGAAACATCCAGAATCAAGCAAATTGATATCTAATAAGAAGAAAAAAGAAAGTACATATGTAGGATACCAGCTTCTTGAGCTTTTCTAGACTCTAAATCAACATCTCTGTGTCTAATGCCGTGCTGTTGCAGAACATCCTCCACCACTGCCGCCACCGAAAACGACAATCCTCCTTCCTCCATTCCTCCCTACCAAACGACAACCCCTAGAAACAATCAACAACAAGAAGAAACGCTCTGTTTCTATCCTGTTTCCTCAACAAAACACTACAAACTTACAACAACTACTCCTTCACTCCTCCCGAACCAAAAAGCAGAAAATTGGCCTTCAAATTGAGATAATGAGAATGGGATGAGAGAGAGAGAGAGGGAGGGAGATGATGATATTTTGCGGTGTGTTGGATTTGGCTTTTGCCTTCTTTTTCTCTTTTCAAATCTCTTTATTCATCTCCCACGTTCCTCATTGTCTACTCAACTACTTACTTACTGCTAACCTCCCATACTTAAAGATCTCTCTCTATACGTGCTTTGTATTCGTTTCTACGTACCACGCACACTCTCTCTCTATCTCTTTCTCTCCCATACCTGCTTCTCCTAACCTCTCTCCCAACCTCCCGTTGTAACTGCCTTGTCTTTTCAGAAGCCATACTCGGCGCGTGCACCTTTACCAAGGTGGAGCTTGTAAAAATCTTCGGGCGTGATCGTCACGCTCCGTAACCGAACAGAAATCTTTATTCCACCATCCTTTCAAAAACTCGTTAAAACTTCACCGCCTGTCATAATCATCAGTTGTTCATTATGAGGTAGAAAATTAAAAAGGATAGTTAGAGTTGGGAAGTTCAGATCCTCAGTCTGTTTTATTGTGTCCAATAAATCTCAGTCATTTATTTATGTGGATCTCATATAAATTTTACGTGGGTCCTACAAAATAAATGACTGAAATTCTATGAGAAATAATAAGACAGAGTAATACTGAACAGAAGATCTAGATTGTTTTATAAGTAAACAGATACTGTAAAACAACGC
The DNA here is from genome assembly GCA_026770325.2 of Erythroxylum fimbriatum. Lineage (NCBI taxonomy): Eukaryota > Viridiplantae > Streptophyta > Magnoliopsida > Malpighiales > Erythroxylaceae > Erythroxylum > Erythroxylum fimbriatum. The sequence continues at coordinate 6,663,200 of JANZLH020000156.1, read as the reverse complement.
TATTTTTGGACAGAAGACGTTGGAAGTTTTTTCTTTTACAAAATTGCGTTTTATTTTCTCTTGAGGAGTTGGGTATCCCTCCGTTGGAATTCAAAATTGAAAACCAAAAGCGGACGGCTGGTTTGTCCATTTCATTGATGTCGTTATGCATGACGGTTGAATATATTTGTTCTTCAGAATCCAAATGTCCAATTTGGGTGGGATTTTTCGTATTTTACAATATATATATATATGAGATAAATAAAGTCAAAGAAAATTATTGAAGTCAAACATATTATGTTTGAAGGCTCAGGCAGACCTTTTCACCTTTCTTTTGCTTCACTCTTACATTATGTTCTAATCTATAAAATGTTATGTACAGCATTATTATTCAATTTTAGAGACATTATTGTTAGATAAAGGCAAGCTAACAATGATACAAAGTATGTGTAGTTACATGCTTATTAGCCCTAATAATTTATGCCCATCGTCAAAGATGGAATCTGTTTCCTTTTCAGAGTGAACATTAATATTAAACACGTAATCGTCAAAGCTTATCACGTAGATTTGCTAAAGCTTATTCGTGATTATATATGATACCAACCTTACCATGCGTTTCTGTATAATATTTAATTAATTACTAAACTTGACCATTTTGAACTAGCGAAGCTACCCATTGTTTATGTACCTTGGATTTGGACCAATTACCAAAGTTCTTTTGAGACCATAAGATCACAGATTCAAGTCATGTAAATAATCTTTTTGTAAAAATATAAAAGGAAAACTGCGTATAATATGAACCTCCTCAAATTTTCGCAAAGCAGAGAGCTTCATGCATCGGATACGTTAACCAAAAAAAAAACATTCATAATTTATCAGCATAATTTTTAATCCGCACTTTAAAGCAACAAAACACACATCTAAAGGTCCAGTGTGTTAGGCAAAGTGTATCAATCAGAAAACCAGAATGGTGGTACGTTGAAAACGGTTGCCAAACTATATTATCATCATCAAATCTTAACCGCATCAGTTCATTACATTACTTGTATGATCTTCGAGCCTAAGCAATAAAAGGGACTGGACTTATTTTTTAAAAATAATTATTAGTAAGTGAATCAGTAATAGCAGACGACGGGGCACAGGGGAGAGGAGGAGATTTAACGTTCGAAAATTTTCAAATCTTAGGCTCGGGACGAAACCAGCCAGGTTCGGAGTCCTGAAAGGCCCACGTGGCGCGGGCTTAGCCGGACCCATTTCATGGGCCGTTTCGGCCGAGCTATAATCTTCTGCGGATGTTTTAGCTGAATCTTGTAGTTTGGTGAATGTTTGTCATAAGTGTCACTTCGCTATTGGATCCTTTCCCTGCCCCTTGCTACTTAATACGTTATGTATGGAATAAATCAAACTATAGGCCAATTCGTAATCTTACGTTCAAATATAATTGGAGATGGGAAGAAATTAAGGAAAGATTATCTTTACAGGTAGTATTTGAGGTGCCAAATAAAAACCTTCACATGCTGGGGGAACCCACATATCTCCACTCTTCAGGCTCTTTTTCTGATGCAGGACACGTGTGACGATGGCAACCCACATCATATATATATATAGAAACAGGGACCAAGGTTCGATTCCCGATAACGGAAACGCATGGGCCGCTCTGTTAGGTGGTCGACCGAGATCAAACCGTGGTTTAACCCCTCATAATCTAGTCGAGTTCGGGTGTGGGGGCAACTGAGGTGGCTGATTCCACCTTTGGGACAAGAAACAGGTATCAAAAATACAGGAAATAACATATTCACAGGGATCACAACCTAAAGGGAAAATGGTTGGAATTTTCCATTTACAAAACAAAAAGAACAATACAAATGTAGGGCAGTTGGAAGACCAACAAACTTCAGTTGCTTTTAGTTAACTTGGAAATCTGCGAGTTAGATCACTATGACTAATAGCTTTACTTACTAAAATGAGGATAGATCATGATACCCTTTAAGCTTTCAGCTGTATTCTCGAGGGATCCGAGGCAGAGAACAGGGACTTCCCCTCTTAATACTTTTGCAATTCTTTTGGTCCACTAAAGTAATCCAGTAGTTCCTGCTCTGTTCTGTGATTAAGTGTAGCCTCAGTAAACCATAAGTCTCTATATACTTTTCTTATGTAAAAAGAAAGAACAAAAAAGACTGTCCATCATGTTAAAGAAAGAAGACCGTCCATCATGTTAAAGAAAGAACAGTATCCCATGTTAATGGCAAAGTGAAAGCATTTCTCATCATTGTAATTATTACTCTAGGCTGGACAGAATGCCAAAAAGAAGTTGAAAAAAGGATATTTATAGCAGCAGCCCCACTTGGAAAGCAAAGGCATGAGCAACCAGCAAACTCCAACTAAGAGATGTAATAGAGAATGGCATAGAAATTCTTACATGAAAAAGGTCAAGCCTTTACATTCAAGGAAGGGCAGTTTGCTAACCAGGCTAAAACTTAGGACTTGTTCGTTGCTAACCTTGGGCTAATGAGTTTGCAAGCTCAAGTGCTGGTTCTTGCAACGTTTTAGGTTGATCCTAATCATAAACACTAAGATATGAAGAAAGGAAGAGTAAAGGAGCATCATAGCTTTTGTGTCTTTATCTTTTCTATCATTTTTAATAATGAATTGAGCAACTTGCTTCCTCAATGAATAATCCTCAAGCATAGGAGAGGGCGGTAATACCCTTTTAATGGTATATATGGCCCTGTGCTTTTTAACCGATCATATGCTGAGTACATTGACAAAGGGTATAGTACTTAAATTTCCCTTTGCTCCCTTGTTCTTTAGTGGATTTATGTAATAGCTATAAAGCATAAACCTCAAATCCCTTATTCAGTACTCGCAGTTTATTCCATTCTTTGGTGATATGTTGAAGGAGTATTTCATAGGATGCTCTTTCTGGGGTTAATGAGTTGTCTAATTATGAACACTTGTCTGCCTTATTGGGACAATTACAAGTGCATTTAGTGATGAATGTATGGAATATCTTTCAAATCGTCGCCTTAGTCCTAAAACTTTCGAGTGGCATTACTTTTCAACCTCCAAATCTTTATTGTCCCTATCCAATACATTTGTACATTGAAAGACGTCTAATTGGGTAATACAATTCGGATGGAAATGAACATACTAACCATAAAACCTAGTAAAAGGCAATAACTGAAAGGGAAAAACGAGCTTTCTGTTCTTTTATTCTCATGGTAAAAGTTGGTTTATCAACAAGAAGATGGGCAAATGTCTTTGTTGAATTATGTTACCAGCATGGAAACGTGTTAATGATTGGACAACTGGGTTATGAAATGATTTGAGTTTTCATCCTAATCCCCTTTCTTTCAGTCTCTCTCAGCTGGAAGGAAACAGTACAGGTCCCTTGATTCAGACTACCCAACTAAAAATTTGCTTTAGGACTTCTTTTACCTTCTCTCCTAAGAATCAGCAATGCTGTAAGTATTTGGGGTCTCAAGACTTTCTTCCCAAACCCGTGGATAGCAAGTCATTACTCAAAAGTGAAAGAAGTTCTCAAGCTAGCTATTTTGCTAAATGAAATCAATTTCTTCCCAAATTCGGTCAAGTCAATGTTTCTGTGCATACTCAAAGAGCTTGTAATCAATTTACTGATATTTTACTATCAATCAAGAGTTGTCCTAATTCCGTGATTTTCCATTATAAGCCAGACACTTCTACGGCCTGATTTGGTTTAAATGCGATACTCTCTTAGTCATCATCGTAATTGTAGGCAATGCATGGCAGGTGAACTATGTTTCCTGACATGACTATACTGATCAATAAAACAATTGGAAAAGATTACGAAGTTTTTTTTGCTGCTATTAGAAAAAAAAAATTACTTAGACAAAAAAAGAAGTAACTTGGACAAAAAGAAAAGAAATGACTTAGACAAAAAAGATTTGTCGATAACTTCAAACCAATCAATCGAATATTTATTAATACGTAATCGATCAAACACTACTTGAAAAAGAAAACGACTCTTCTGCTCAAAAATGAAATGTTCTAAATATTCATGGAAATTCTTGCTCATATAGATAGTCATTTTTTTAATGACGCTCACATCATCCTAATTTTGAATATATATACATATTAGTCGCAGGAATTCAACCTAAATTCTTTTACTTTCATGAAGAAATTCTTACTTTCATGCTAGCTCTTTCACCTGCGCTGTATGTACCAGAAATAAAATTGGACCAATTTTTTCCGAAAATGTTTGAGTCTAAATATGGTTTTCAAATTCAGTTCCGAATTAGTAAATACCGCCAAAGAAAGTGGTAATGCCATGCGTAAAAAAGAAGAAACTCATAGAATGGCACAGGCAAAACTTCATGAATACTCTATCTTATACCCGACATGAAAGAGTAAATACTCGCTTCGATCTACGAAAACCAGATTTTCTTCACTGGAGGAAGAATCGAAGGGTCCAGTATCAGACCAATAATCATAATATAGAATGGAAGCAGAGATCATCCATCCTCTAGTCAATCAAACGAGTCATTTCATCCTGCTAGGCCTTGCCAAAATAAGACGATATGAATGAAGTTCCTCTTTCCCTATGGGACAGACTCGCGGAATAAACACTTAGGGAATATCAGTGGGACTAATTACTTTGCTTGAAGCGGGGTATCTTTTTCCTAGTATAGAACCATTCCCTATTTGCTATCGTATAGTTGATTACTGTTGTATTTAGCCTCTCACTATAAATTGAATAAGGGAAATGAAATTGAATAAGAGAAATTGGCTTCTCTCCTTCCTATTCAATTCCCAATTAAGAAAGACCGTATCCCAGAGAAGCCTTCTTTCCTATCATTAGCGTCGGGTTGGGAAGAGAATAGCATACGAAGATCAAGTAGAGGCAATAATTGGATAGTTCGCGTGAGTCCTAAAAGGTGCCCCATATGGTTCGGGCTTTGGTATCACATCCTTAAAGCCAAATATTTCAAAAATGAAAATTTTCCATATTAGTGAGAAATTGTTCCCCATTTTTGGCGAGTCATAACCCGCTGTAGGGAGACTTGCAAGCATCTCTTACTTTTTGGTTCCAAGGCAATAACCATTCCTCCCAAAAACGAGTGATTGAAAATTTCGATAACCTAATGCAGAAGTTAGCATACCCCAAACCTATCTTTAGCATACCCCAAACCTATCTTCTCTCCCCTTTTTTAGCCAATATCAAAAACTCGAGTTGGCCACAAAGTTTGATAACCTAATGCAGAAAGGACCCCCATATATAATATATATATATATATCAGCATAAATATACTCAAAAACCAGAAGTATAATAAACAGTTCAATAAATCAAGTAGTTTTCAACATTGCAACCTATCTACATGAATCATCGACCTGACAGGGCACTTTGATTATATCACTTGCGGTGATTTTATCTCATGATTTAAAGTACTGAATGCCTCGGAATATATTACTCGATACAAATGTAACAGTATTGATTATCTGAAGTCAGGAAGTGACAGTACAATTCTATAAGAAGAGATGCATCCAAATTGGTAGTTGGAATCACGAAAAAAAACTAACGGCAAGAAGAAAAGATAAAAACTCAATACCACATAAAGAGTCACCTCTGTCATCTCGTTATTGCTTTGAACCATTTTCTTGGATAGAAAAAGACTCGAGACGGATAGATTGTCTTTGTTGGTCCAATCATAAACAGAGCCAGTGAAGTCCAGTTGGATGGAGTTCTGACATTCAGCTATCCCCAGAAAAAATGTTGTGAACACAATAAATGTACTATTCATTTTTATCATAATTGTAACCATCAGTATAACCTAGTCCTATTTTTTGTGATACTGAATTCTAGGCTGGGTGAAAGCCTCGGTATCTTGAAGATGCTGATGATGTAGCAAAAGCAACTACAAAAGATAATTTAGACCACACAACACATCTCATCATCAAGACGCGAAGCTACCCCATCTACTCTCCTGTGTCATAACTTGTGGTAGTGCAAGCTGGTCTACCCAGCAAGCTATAATCTCAAGCAATAATCACTTTCACAATGTCTGGGGCTGTGGATCAGGGGGGTACATACTAACAAGAAACCGGTGAATCATCTCAAAGCTAGTGAATGTAATCACAGCTGCAGGAGTGGTCCTGAAAAGATTAGTTGCACAACCACGATAAAAGCCAGGGAGACCCTCTTGCTGAAATACTTTCTTTATGCAATCAACCACACCTGCATACCGCTTCTCAGAATGGTGGCCTTGTTCTTGAAGCCTGGATCGTACTACCTGCAAATATAACAATAAGCTATTACATTATGCAAACAATTTGAGATAATTTCCTAAATCATGCTACAATTACAGAAAATACTACCATTAATTAAAAGATTTGCAAGTTTAGTTAACACATAAATTTCTCACCACACTCCTCTTCTTTCAAAAGGTGGTATTACATTCAACATGAAAGAGCATTTAGATATCTCAAGATGTTGAAACGGGAAAAGGGACAAATTTAGGCCTCCACAATTTTTCTCATACCTAAAACTCGAAAAATTAAAAGCATACCTCATGTGGATATGTCAATGTCGAAGCAAATATTTTGGAGACCGACGAAGCAACAGCAACATCTCTTGCACCCAGTTTATCCATTGTGGTATTTTCTGCAACACCCACATATGAGGTCACAGCAACATCTCTTCATTGATATTTTCACCAACCAATAAACATGAAAGTAAAATTACCTTGATTGGCCAGATACATTTTGATCTTCTCGTATGTTGGAAATTGAATGGCAACATGACTGATACCAGCTAATGCAGGCACAAGACCACTAATTGCCACAAAATAGAAAAAGAGTGACTACTAAAAATTATATCAAAGTGAAATGCTATCCAGTGTGAAAAATTACCTATACAACCCACGTAGACCCTCCTCATGAGCTATTCTTCTCAAAGCAGACAGAGTACCCCTATACGGAGCAACTGCTCTCATTCCCTGAGTCTACACAGCGAAACAAAATGGATTAGAATATTAGTGATAGTGCCACAGGACCTTACAAATTGCAGTTACCATCTCTGCTGTACATGGCAAGAATAGTTCACATTCATCAACTTTTTGTTACTTCCTATTCTTCTAATCAAAATTTGTCTCTTGGATAGCCAACTGAGGACAATTTGTTCTGCTTATCTTTTATAATCGACTAATGGGCACAATCCTAAAGCTCAAATGAAAGCCTTTACTTTTAAATTACAATAAGAACAAGACAAGAGAGCCACAAATAAAACCCTAGTATCATTCTGTCCAGCAAATAATGCCACCTTACTTGCACTTTTAACATGAAATTCTTAAACAATACAGAAATACTCATGTCATGGCATGCTAAAGGAAACTTTTCCCATAAACAGTAGACAGAAGAATTTCAACTTTTGACACTTACTTGAAGTCTTGTCTTCACAACCCAAAGAGGATTTGTAAAAATTGTTGTTGCAGCTCCAGCACCAGAAGCAGCTATCATATTAGCTCCTATTGACAGCTGATGATTCTCATCTACACAAGCCACAAACCCAAGGTGTATTAACACTTTGTTAGAATGAAACACAAATTATAAGATTATCAGGGACGGGATTTTAAACACCTATGCTTTTTTCCCAATCAAAGTAAATGGTTAGCACTAACCATTGGAACAAAGAAAGCTTTTGAATTGATCATACATTGTAAAATAAACCTGCAAAATTAAGCACATTTGTCATGTGAATGAAAAGTGAACAACAAAATTACAAGCCCTATGATGATGATAACGATGCAAGGATAATGTTAAGATGGACGAAAAAGGTAAAATTGTCTTCAAATGTTAGAACAGCATATCTCGGGGTAAAGCTCAACATGGAAAGCTCCAGATATTGATGTTTCCAAAAGGCAATTATGTTTAACCAACTTCATGAATTATGAAGCAAAACAGTATAGATCTAATCATAGTACGAGCAAAAAAAGAAACACTCGTCCCCACAAAACTTGTTGCATAGTAATGCTTAGGTGTACAAGGAATGCTAGTTGTCCAAATTTCTTCATGTTTGCATTAACAATTGTTACCAAAAGGATCACTTTAACTACTCAAGAATCATATTGGAATCAGATATTTCGAAAGCTTGTTGACAGCATTGAAGTGTATTCTAAATAACCAAGCATTGGCACCTAGAAGTGTGAAGTATAATCTAGGGCTCAGAAGCACCACTGCTGATATAAAACTCATCATTGAGGATGACTGAGAACTATCATTGAGTTTTGGAATTCCAAATAGTTCAAAGATAAACATTAATAGAGCTTAAAAAGATTGTAATATGCTACATATGACAAAAATGCATCTCATTCATTGATAGGGGTAGATTAAAAATTAAAAGTTCAAAATTCAAAATTATTGCACGGAAATCATGTACAATATACAAAACTGAGAGCCTTCTCGTTTTTTAACATGCTATTCAAAAGAACTGTCATCACGTAAAGCATTTGCAGTTTCACTGTTTTCTTTATTGTTTTTACTTCAGAAATTCATACTGAGAAATTAAATTGCATGGGAAACAGAATATACCGCCCAATTAGGAAGCAATGCCAGCACAGTAGGGCCAAGTCCTCGATACATGCCTCGAAGCCCCTCCTTCTGAAATATTTGATCCAAACTCCCAACTATAACGCTTCCTGTGCATTATCAAGAATGATTAATTAACCTCAACAAACGATTCACCAAACTCATAACAACAATTCTCAAGAAACAGAAACCTTCAATTTCTAAAGGACATAGCACCATACCCTTAATGCTTCCAGTATGGAGCTTTGGCAAACCATGAACTTGAAGCCTAGTCTTTATTACATCTAAAGGACACACAAACGTAGCAGCGATAACTCCTGTAAGAAAATTAATCCCACAGAACCACAAGTTAATACGGAAACAATTAAAACTTCAAGAATTCATTCCACTATACAGATCAATCACAAGGTTACATCGTCAAACCAACAGACTCACCTGCGGCAGCGCCGGCGCCGGCGTTACATAGAACACCCCTGGGATTAGGAACATGAGAATCGCTGGACATTGCTCCTGGAATTCGAAAATTCAAATTTATCGCAGACGGAGAATTGAACCAAACACAGGAAGTCCTCTCTCGAGAGGGCGATTGCGGAGAACCAGAGTCGCATGGCCAGAGGATGGTTCTCTGTAGATTTGGCGCGAATTTAGCCCCTAGGGTTTGTGCTCTCAAATTCTGCAGCACGTTGGAAGACAATCGCGAGAGCAGGTCCCACGTTCACGGATCCAGAGAGGGAAGAACGACGGTTGAAATCGCCAACGTCAGGTGAGATTCATTTTTGTGTCGCGCATTCACGACCAGAGACGTAAAAGGCTTTTTTATGTTTTCTATGTCCAAATTAGTCTCAACGAATCTCAGCCGTACGATTCCTAAAATCTGGGGTCCACATAAATGATAAGACCATTTGTGTACTTTTAAATATTTTTAGGGTAATATTTTAAAAGTCTGCATATTTTACACACAACTTGGACAGAAGGAAATTTCCCAGAAGAGTTCATGCGTTCTACGCTCCTCTAGTTCCACTAATTTATCATTCCTTTCCTTTGCATTTCACCTCAAGTGTACTGGAGTGGATATAAAAATTATGTGTAAATAAGATGTTTTATTATACCAACTCATAAGAAGAACGTTTATTATATGTTTTACATTAGAAAATAGTCAAATATTCTACATTTCTGTCATTATTAGAACAAGAAAAAAAGATTATAATTATTTTCTCTTTGGAAATATTTTATAAAACTAATGTTTTAGTTATTCTCGTGATCACTTTAATTATTTTAAATAATATTAAAATGACAAAATTAATACACTAGTAGTTGACTCGAATCTTTATATTTTTTGTGAGACTAGCTACTAAAGTAAAGTCTTTTTATTAATTAAGAGTAAAACTGTATTTTATTAAACCTCTTCAATTTCACGTATCAACAAAATTTAGGTTATTATTGTTTTTGTTGTGACTACTAAAATAAATTAACCATCTCTTTCAATAATGTATTGTAACACCCAAATACCCCCTGGGAGGATATGTGGATGCCACCCAAGACAGTACAATCAAAACCAAACATCACACTG
>JANZLH020000156.1:6537747-6553520 GCA_026770325.2 Erythroxylum fimbriatum | reverse complement strand
AATGCCGGACTCAGGTCCGATGATTATGAGTTTGATTGAGCATCTATATGATTGCCATGTATGCTATATTCAGTTTCGATGCATTTCATAAAATGCATGCTCAGATAAAGGTGTTGTGACTGAATTGCTAGTAAGAAGCGCTTCCACGTAGAGCTTTGCTCCGTGATATATGTGATTGCACGTAGAGCTTTGCTCCGTGATATATGTGTATGTGCACGTTGAGCTATGCTCCGTGATTCTGTTCTGACTGAGCCCCTGGGCCAGTAATTATATGTGAATGTGAAAGGCTTTCAGTCACAACAAATAAGAACGAATGTGGGTCTCATATGCATAAGTAATTGTTTTATATATGATCTGTTTTGACAATGATTATATGTTATGCCTCATTGTGCACTTTTTGAATTGTAATTGTATGGCAGCATAATTAATTGTTTATCATGTGATATTTGCTAATCCGGTGAATTCATCGATGATGGTTCACTCACCGAGTTCGCAATTCTCAACAAAATTGCAATGTGGCTTTTCAGGTACGAGGCAGGAGACCTAGTTCCTTAGTCAGACTTAAGGAATCTTTTGGATAGAGTTATGGCTCAGAGGTCTGTCAGCTGACACCAGGAGTTTCCTAGCTTGAGTTTTTGTGAACTGCTAGATTTTGTATAAGCTTTGTAAATAGTCGTTTGATGGTACCAGTGTAAACTTGATGAATGATTGGTTTTAAAAATTTGTGATTTTCGAGTATGTTAGATGATGCCATGTGTTAGTTAGATTGCCATGTGTATATCGGATTTGTTTACTCCAACATACCATCATCATAAGGTATGTACTTGAATGTCCTTCGGGTATTCGGGTATTTGCCTTATGGTAGTGGGATGTTGCCATAAAATAGTGGGATTCCAGCTATTTCGAGCGCAAAAGGTATTTGAAAAATGTCATAAAAGAGACATACGATTGTCAAAATGAGGTACATGAATTACTTATTAGATACCATGCACGAAATAAAAAAACCACATAATAGTTCACATGCTCATCGCTATATCGACATGTTTTAAACTGCTCGAATGATAGAGATTGCCAGCAATCTAAAACAGGTAACCATCCAGATCAGAAAATTGTATCAAAGATAAATTAAAAAGCTTGTAGATTAAGCTATCTTTAAAATTTTATGTGATTAAATTTTTTTTTCTTACCGGTTTCAATTTTTATTAAATGCACTGGGCATTTTTACTGCGCATTTGCGCATAGTTAACCTGCTAGTTTAGTTTAAAAGAGAGTCGAGAAGTGGGTCCACAACTATTGATGTTTTCGTTTTATAATTATTTGATTCAAACTCTTGTACAATATAAATTCAAAGGAAGATTGATAAATAATTTTTTTGGATAGATTAATAATATATGAGTGAAAAAATGAATATTAAACTAAACTTCTAGTAGACATTGAAGTATTTTTTTAACCAAAGGATAATTCGAAATTGGCAATAGCTATGAGCTAATAATCTTAAAGAGACTGTGCCCTATCAATCGAATAATTCCTTTTTCATTTAATTAAACTTGTCAGGAATTTCACAATTTTTAATTTAAAAAAAGAATGTAGGCATTAATCCTATTTTGTTTAAAAAAAGAAGGCCAAGATGTACAGGAGAAAGGCCTGCAAAAGAAGGCCCAACACACACGGGAGAAAGGCCTGCAAAAGAAGACCCAAGACACACAGGAGAAGTCTCTCTCTTCCGAGAATTATTTTTTTTAAAACACGCGAAAAGGACCAGAGCGAGAAATCAAAATTTTGTTTCTGGGGGAGAGATTGAAACACACAGACCTAATTAACGCTCTCTAATGGCTGACATTTGCCGCGAGGTGTTGTGTTCTAGGGCTAATTCGGGTCGTTTTTGATTGACTTCGTTTTTCACCCTTCAAAAACCCTAGCAGAGAGAAATCCCCCTTAGCGGACCTTCCTATTCTGTCTCCGCTTTATGCCCTACCTCCCCAATTTTGTAATTCAGGTGACTACTGTTCGAATTTCGGGTTTAATTCCCGACTTCTTTCTAAACCCTAGAATTTTAGGTAGGGCGGGACGTTTGGTGTGCAATGTTGAATGTATTCAAATCGTGCGTGATATGACTGGGAGTGGAATTTAGGGTTTACTCCTTTCGAGCAATGAGCGTGTCTTCCATTTTGTTTTTGGTCTGATTTGGTGCTTCAGGATTGAATGCTCCTTTAGTGCCTTGGTTACGTAGCTGTTTAGTTTAGAAGTTCTTCCTTAACTAGTGATTGCATGAGACTTTGAGAGGACTGATTGACGTTTGAGTGTGTATCGTTCTTTTTTATGGACGAACTTTCTTAATGTGTGACTGCATGTGTTGGATATTGTGCAGTCATTAATTACTATGTGAGGGCATTGCTTTGGATTCTGACATGCGTTACCAATGATGCATTCCCCTGTCCGGAAAATTGAGCTGTTTGAGCTCAACTATTGTTTGGAGTGTTCAGACGTGCACCTTTAGTGCTCATCACATTGCTGTGCATGCAATTTTGCTATATGTTTTTTTTAGTATACCACAATGAATGTAAGCACAGTATCACAGCGTCATAAACATTCAAAAAATTATTCTGCTTGGGATGACTAGTGGCACCCCACTATGCGGTGTGATGTATGATGTGCAAGAGAATGGGTTATAGGATATGATCTATTCACTTGGTTGGTTATTAAAGTGGGAAACCAGATTATTTTGTTTTTTTACATTGATAATCTTGTGGAATTTAAGTTGCTTAACTTTTTTTGTGTAATATTGTGGTCCAGCACACTTGCTGCCTTCCATGGATAATTTTCCTTTCTTTGTAATGAACTTGAAGCATGCCACATATATATTTTTAATTACAAGGCTTTATAATGAAATTGGAGCATAGATGAGAAATTACAGATCTGTTATTTTCCTTGACATGGTAAGTTGTTGGGTGGGATAGTGTGCTTTGAGATTCTTCTGTTCTTTTAAATTTATGTTGTTCTTCTGCATGTAAAACATATATTTATGTTGGTTATTGATGTTAGCTTTTTTTATATTTTAGTCACCATGGCCTGAAATTTTACTAAGAGGTTGATTTGATGTGTCATTGATCTTGTGATTTCTTTGAACCTCTAATTTGCCTATATTTATTTGTTATAGTTTTTGAACTTGTTTAAGTTAAACAAAATGATTTGTATTATTTTCATGAAACTAGTTTTTTTCAGTTGATTGAAGGTTGAAATGGTTTGTGATTTTTCATCTTTGTTTAAATATCAATTTCATTGATTTTCTTTCTGATGTCTGCTTGATTGATGTGATAGTTCTCTGAATCATGAAGGGAAAAGCTTGTAGATAGCAGACAAGGAATGCATGGATGTGGTTCAGGATCTCCTTTCCTAGTAAATGCTGAGGTTGATTCCATGGGAGGGGTTGTTGATGGTGGCATTGGTATTGGTATTAAAACCTCTCCACGTCATGCAGCAATTGAGAAAGCTCAGGCAGAGCTTAGGTAATGTAGACATCTTGTTTTTGTGCATCTTCCACTGCAATTCTGTCTCTCGTGTAAATTATTGGAAGTAGCATCATTTTTAAATCTTGATAAATAAGATTCTTTTTTTATTTAAACAGACAGGAATATGATGTTCGGGAGGAAAGGAGAAGAGAGCTAGAATTTCTTGAGAAAGTATGCACATCACTCTCCCATTTCAATTTCAACAGTATTTAATGGTGAAAACTTATATAATTTTCCTTACCTGCAGGGTGGCAACCCTTTAGACTTCAAATTGGGGAATGCATCTTCAGTTAGTGTCCAATCTACATCAGTCACTGATCATCATGCTGAACAATTTGTAACTAGGTATATTCACTTTGCTGCTGAGTTTCATTGGATTGTACTTTGACCTCTGCTTCTGAAATTCACCTGTTCTATTTCCATTCCATATGGTGTCAATACAGTGAAGCTAAAGGTAGTTTTGTGCTGACTGCTTCAACTCATGGAGATTCTGTTGAAAGCAGTGGTAGACCATTGGTCCCTGCATCGTGTGAGCCCAATAGTGCTGATAATTTTAATGGTGATAATGAGTTACTTGAACGTGATAGGAAACATTTTAGTAGAAGGAATAATGTTTCTCCATCAGAACAATCTTCCCCAATGGATGGGACTCCAAATATTAAGGAATCAGAAGATTCTGCTATTGTTCATTCATATGCTAGGAGGTACAGATCTAGGACCAATCGTGATGGAACTAGATCAAGTTCCAAGGATGTTTTTCAGAGTACTGGTGGGCATGGATTATCGTTACAAGGTCGTGCGAATTTGAGAGAATCAAAGGGATTGAAATCAGAGATAAACAATCGAATGGACCAAAATGTTCCATCTTCTTCTGACCCGAAGGCTGCAACTTCAAACGGTGATATAATTCCTCAGATGGAGAATTTCAAAAAGCAGTCCAAGGAGCTTGATGGTATACAAGCTTTGGAAACCAAAGTTGACTTACCTAAAAGTAAGCTGCTTGACGATAGATTAGATGCTTTAGAGTCCAACAATTCAATGAATAAGCAACAACACGAAGATTCAAAAATTGATGCTCATAAAACTCCTGTTGTTATGATTCCTGGGGAAAGTTTCTTTGTTGAAGGAAAGGGACAGGTAATTGCCGGTGTTTCTGGATTTCTACCTTCTGAAGGTATAGGGAAAACTGAGAATGAAACCAGTTCTGCTCATTTGAATGGGTTCAGTGACTCAAAAAGAAATGGCAATGTGGATCAGAATGGCACTGCAGCGATTGGAGTAAAAGGTTTACATTCAGAGTCTTCTTGCACCCAAAACAGTATTGGTCTGGATGTGAATCGTGACAGTGTTTCCTGTATAGCTCGTAAATTTCGCGATACTAATGGAGTCAAACAACAAATGTCAGAACTTGATAGAACACAAAATTTAGATATTGATAAATTGAAAAATGAACAAAATGAGGCCAAGGCTGTTGAGACCGACAATATGGTCAATGACAAGAATGTTTCTGTACATCAAAACAACTCTAACAGTGGTTCTTTGTCCAAAATTGAGGAAGAAGTACAGAGAACTTCTGACCTGAGAAATGAGGTGAAATGTCCTAATAGTGATGAGGTGGAACAAAAGATCCACACTATATCTGCAGCTGATAAAGAAGTGGACAACGAGTTGGGTGATGATTCTGATCCCGGCAGAGATTGTCCTGGTGGAGCTCAGATTACAATGGATTGTTCTAAACATGAAATAACTGAGTCTAAACAGTCAGAGAAAACCTGTCCTGCTTCTGACCACCCTCTATCTTGTCCTGTTAGCAAATTAAAATCGGTAAACAGAGTTCATGAAGATTTTATTTTGGAAGAAGCACGGATTATAGAGGTTATTATGTCATATTACTATTGATTTATGATTTTTCTTGTGAAATATAAATGGAAATCCATTTCCTTTTCATAATTTTGAACAGTTAACATTATCTGGCAAACAGGCTAAGCATAAGAGGATTGCTGAGTTATCAATTTGTACCACACTGACAGAGGGGCGGAAGAGGAGTCATTGGGATTTTGTTCTGGAAGAAATGACATGGTTGGCAAACGATTTTTCCCAGGTGTGACTTTGTTGATATATAAATGATTTCTAAATTTGATGACCGTCACTTTTCTCCCTCTGAATCTTCCTTAAGAAAACTATTTTATTTCTTAAGATAGCAGACCAATTTCCTGTATATGTTTTGTCCTGCACCTTGGACAACCATTTTCTTTGTGTTTATAGGAGCGTCTTTGGAAGATGACTTCTGCTGCTCAAATATGTTGGAGAATTGCTCTTACTTCTCGATTGAGAGCACAAAATCAGCAGTCAAAGCTAAAAGAAATTGCTTACATTCTAGCAAAAGCTGTCATGCAGTTCTGGCAATCGGCTGAGTTGCTTACAGATAATGATGATCAGGGTGTTAATGCCAAGAATTGCAAACATGATTCTGGGAGGTTTGATGGGATGGAATTTTCCAGGGACAAGATGGGAGAAACCCCTCAGGTGCTATTCATTTACTTGGTTTAGCACTTCATTTGAGCTTTTTTCATATATCTGTCTAATCTTAATGTATCCCATATAGAGTACTAAAATGTTTTATTTAGCCAAAGTAATTAATTCTTTCATTAGCTTAATGTCTACAGTTCATTCAGATGTTATCTCTATACTCTGTAGGACATTCATTCACTTTATGGAAGATATGCAATATATAAATATCTATGCTGTATGCATGTTCAAATTATTTGTTTTTTACATACATCAGCGGATGGGATTCAACGAGTTGTTTGTTTTGTAACTCATGTAGCTGTGGGAACTGGCAGGGATTAAAGCTAATATTGGTACAACTTACTGATGCTCTAAACCACCTTTTATGCAGGAAAAGTGTAAACACTTGGCAACACAAAATCTAAGTAGAAACTCTGCAGTTGCAATTCAGAAATATGCTGTGAGGTTTCTGAGATGTAACGGCTCTCCAGTTCCTCCTCTGCAAGCAGAAGTCCCAACAACTCCTGACAGAGTCTCTGATTTGGGAATTATGGAAGTTTCATGGGATGATCAGCTCACAGAAGTATGTGTCTATTTTTCCATATACCTTTTAGATGTTTACTTTGGTCTTTTTAGTTGACCAAAGGCAATCTCTTTATATACACATGTCAAAGATTTCCTCTGTTTCTTTTCGCTTGGCAGGAAAGCCTTTTCTATGTGGTACCCTCAGGTGCAATGGAGACCTACAGAAACTCCATTGAATCTCATTTTGCCCAGTGCCAGGTGAATGAAGATTTCTTCAGTTTATGCATTTACTCATTTAATTAGCTCTAACCTCCAGAAATCCATTAAAAATGAATCATATTATGGAACGGCTTTCATTGCGATTGTGCACTCAGATATGATGAGCTCTACATAATTGTCTCCGAGACAAAAAATAACTTGAAGTCTTAAGTTTGCGAAAATGACTGCTGTGAGGAACTGTTGGAAAATGTAACTTTTTCTTCCATATTCGTCTTTCTTACTTTTGCAACTGGATGCATTTCTTCCAGAAAATTGTTAATGGCATACAAGAGGAAATTGATACATCTATGTATGATGGTGCAGCAGGTAATGCTGAACAATTTTTTCCCCTCAAATTTCTTTCTGCTTCTTCCATAGATTTCACAATTTCATTTCTAAAACTCAGGTTTTGAATATCACGAGAACACATATGATGAAGAGGAAGGAGAGACAAGTGCTTACTATTTGCATGGAGGTTTTGAAGGTAGCAAGTCAACTAAACATGATCAGAAGAAACGGAAAAGATTTATGAAGTCATACACTGCAAGATCGGTTGATGTGGGAGCTGAATTACCTTATGGAGATACTTCAGTTAGTTGTCAACAAAGTATCTTAATGGGCAAAAGATCAGGAAATAATATGCATGTTGGTCCAGTTCTGCCAAAACGAATGCGCACTGCTTCTAGGCAGAGGTTTATAAGTCCTTTCAGTGTTGGAAATCCTGGAAATCCTGTGGTTGGACAGACTCCAGCCAAGACAGATGTATCAAGTGGAGATACTAGTTCTTTTCAGGATGATCAAACTACTTTACGTGGTGGATTACAAATCCAGAAAAGCATGGAGATTGAGTCAGTTGGAGAGTTTGAAAAGCAAGTTCTATATGACTGTGCAGAAACATCAATGAAGCTGAAAAAGAAGAAAAATGCAAAGAATCTGGTACATTAGAATTTTATAATTTGAACTGTTGGGATTTTACTGACCCTGGTAAAGGTACATTCTTTTGTGTTGTTAGCTGGATATCGGTGTAAATACTTGATTCATTATTACAGGGTTCCACTTATGAGCAGGGTTGGCAGCTGGAATCTGCTGTTCACAATGAACAGGTTAATAATTTCTTTTCTTTGCTTATTTAAAAGATTAGGTTTGGTGACTTTATATGCCAAGCTTGTTAAAATGTGGAATTTAATATTTACAATTATTCTAATTATTTTTATATAATAAGTTCTGAAGACCTGCATATGTTCATTGAAATCCTCATGAATCGTTGTCTTTATTGCCAATTCTAGTGAAGTTCCTACTCAAGTCAACATCTTCTTAAGCTCTTCAACTAACAAATTTTTTTCTTCTGGTTTACTTGGCCTGGTAAGAAGTATATTTAGTATTTCAATTTATAAGTGAGCATTTCTATAAAGATTTATTGTCTCAAGTGCAGTCAGTGTCTTTAGATTCTTCAAGTATGGTATCATGCACATCATACAAACAAGCGCGAATGCACACACAAACACACATACACGCATATACATGAGCTTGTGTCACATGAGCAATCACTCGTAAACTTCTAATTTATAGGGTATGTGGGATGGAGAGTGAATGCATCTTCTGTTTCTTTTTCTGTTTTTACTTACCCTGTAAAGTTCAGGCTGGTGAAAAGCTAATGAGCTGGATGCAACTTCATCTGGGACTTCTTGTTACTGTCTTTATAATGAAAGTCTGTATGTTTGCGTTATTTCAGTTTGGTTAAATTGCATATAATTACCTGCCATAAGCTGTTGGATGATACCCTCGTCACAGAAGAAGGGAATTTGTGAGTAATCATGACAATTGTGATAAGGAAAACCACAAAATAAGCAAATCTAAGAAAGGTTGACAAGTTTGTGTCCGCGAAACATTCTGTAGCTACAGTTTGGGAAGTGAACTTATCTTTTGTATGACTGAACATTCGATAACTCAATAGTCATCTGTAATTTCAACCTTTTATCTGTGTAAAAGTTATATTTTTGGTTGGCTTTTTGACATTGGTATCATTGGAAGACCTTGCAGTTCCTTTAAACTTGCATTGCTGTTGGTAGTCTTGGGTGTTTCCTGTGTGAAAGTTTTCTTAAAGGCTGAGAAAGCTGGCAATTCCCTTTTAACCTTAAGGGAACGATACTCTGATAAAATGCTCTATATGTTCTCTAGCTACACAACATCAAACATTTAAATACCTAGTTGAGGCCACTGTGTGTTTTTCCTTTTCTTGCCCATCTTATTGGCCAAACTTGGCATGAAATAAGCTTTTCCTGAAACAGTTTTTAGTATTCTGTTGGTGTTTTTCTTAACTGCAGAGGGATAATTTGAAAAAGAGGCTGGATGGCTATCAATTTGAGTCTAATGGAATCAGTGGTAAAGTCCTTTTCATATTACTGTTTTTCTCCTCTACTTATTCAATCAAATAGCAATTTTTTATGTTGTTGGCCTCAGAGATCATTCAAGCTTGGAGGCCATCTCACCCTTCATTTTCTACCTTATCTCTTCTTTCAATGCAGAGGGTTTATCAGCATCCCTTGTCCTGATTAATGTGTTTGTTTGGTCATGAGACAATTGATGAGCCTAATTGAAAAAATTTTATGCTTCACCTTTTCAAAGAGTTAAATATTTGATTAACCTACTGTTCTCTTAAAGAATTCATACTGAAGAACTGCAAAGAGGCTGAACTTAGATTTGCAATTTTTCATTTTCTTTTTCGAATCTACATCAGAGATATCCCCAAACTGTTACTCTAGATTTTGGGTCCTGTCTTCCCTACTGTTTTTTCAGTTCTGAGATTTCTTCCCAATCCCGGGCTGTCATAGATTTTATGAATTTCATTCTTATTTTTGGCTCTCCTAAAAAGCCTAATTTTCAGCTTAATGCCTTTGACACTTTTAATTTTTTGTTCAAGGTTTGCATGGTCAACATCCTGCAAAGAAGACAAAGATAATGAAGCATTCATTAGAAAATATTTTTGACAACATGGCTCCATTGACTGGATCTATCCCTTCTCCAGCAACTTCACAAATGAGTAATATGTCCAACTCAAAGTTCATGAAAATTATTGGCCGGGACAGGGGCAACAAAAAAACTAAATCTCTGAAGGTAGTCTTTTGAATTCTGGTGATTATCATTTCTTTTCAGCTTGCTGCTTTTCCTTTGTTCATATTCTTTCCACGAAGTTGAGCATTTATCTTCTGTTCAGATATCTGCTGGGCAGCCAGGTTCTGGAAGCCCATGGTCACTTTTTGAAGATCAGGTATTCTATCGCATTTCATTTCCAAAATTGTCTCTATTTGGTTGTAGAAAGATATTTAAGCTAATTGAATTCCTAATTTGCTCCTTCAGGCACTTGTTGTCCTTGTACATGACATGGGCCCTAACTGGGAACTTGTCAGTGATGCAATCAACAGCACCCTCCAATTTAAGGTAAATAATGTATGCTTCAATGTCTGTGGTATTTGCCTTAATTATGAGGAATATACCAGCTTGTAAATATTTTTAACTTTAGTTTTGCTGCTGCAAATTTTTTATTAAGTACTTCATCTCTCTCCTATTTGGCTTTTGCTCATATATGTTGGAGCATATGGTGCTTGTTCCATTTATACTTTGTTTCCTCTTCGATACTTCCAGTGTATATTTCGCAAGCCCAAAGAATGCAAAGAACGGCACAAGATATTGATGGATAAAGGTGCTGGTGATGGTGCTGATAGTGCAGAAGATTCAGGATCGACTCAGTCTTATCCTTCAACTTTGCCTGGCATTCCAAGGGCAAGATTTTGATATTTATTTCACTTATTTCCTTTCATTTCTTTCACTTATTTCCTTTTCTTTCCTTGAAGCATTAACATGTATAGTATTAATCTGTGTGGGACCTTTTGCTGCTTGGCTAATTTCATTTTTTCATTTGTTTTAATGCTACTGTCACTTTCAGGGTAGTGCTAGACAGTTGTTTCAGCGGTTGCAAGGTCCTATGGAAGAGGATATGCTCAAGTCCCATTTTGAAAAAATTATTATGATTGGAAAGAGGACACATTATAGGAGTCAGGTTTGTTTTTGATGTTTATCATTTTGCATTGATACATGTGATATGTGTTGGTCCTTCGGAAACTGATGAACAAGTCGATGGTGCTTCTCTTTTTTTGCCTGCTCAATACATGTTCTGGTCACTTCTTTGGATTTAGACATAACTCAGTGTCATCTTTTGAACATAATGCATCTCCACAAGCTTTTCCTCATTCTTTTTCAATTACATGTTGAGAAATACTGTTTTCAGCTTGTTTATTTCAATGGCATGCTTTGCATATGGATGAGGTGTAAAGGCGTGTATCAAATCATGACAAGAGATAAAGATGATGATCAGTCATACAATTTTATAGGCTAAAACATTAAATGCTTAAGACCGCTCTTTTGAGCTAGTCTTTATCTCTTTCTAGATTCTTTTCTAATCATGAGCTTTTCTTTTTTCATTTCTGTATTTCCATCAGAATGATAATCAGGATCCTAAGCAATTGGCAGTAGTGCACAATTCTCATGTTTCAGCTCTTTCGAAAGCTTACCCAAATTGCTTGAGTGGAGTTCTAACGTAAGTTTCTCTGATTTTATCCATATTTGTGGTTTAGCCTGTGTCCAGCTTATCACTGCCATTCATCTCAATAAGCTTGCTACATTTATGTTTCAAGGCTTCTTTGCCTACTTGAAACTGGGTTTTCTGACGGAAGCAAATTTATTGTACATTCTGTTTGTTGTTGGCTGACTGAAGGCCCCTTGATCTATGTGATGCAAATACATCAAACCCAGATGTTCTTTCCCTGGGTTATCAAGCTTCTCAAGCTAGTGGTTTAGCAATGCCACAACAAGGAGCGGTGTCATCAATGCTTCCTACCTCAGGTGTGAATTCCCCTATGCAAGGATCTTCTGGTATGATCCTTGGAAATAGTTCACCAATGCAATCTGGTGTAGTCAATACGCTTGGCAGGTAGCACGTTGCTCTATGGCTTAGTTGCTAACATTTTTTTATTATTATTCTGAGATGATTATCATATTCATACACAGGGATGGGAGATACAATGTCGCAAGACCATCTTTACCTGTTGACGAGCAACAGAGGTTGCAACATTACAACCAAATGTTGAGTCGAAACTTGCAACAGTCAAATTTGCCGGTCTCTGGCACCATGTCTGGAACTGATCGCGGGGTTCGTGTGCTACCGGGTGGAACTGGTATGGGCATAGCACCTGGGATGAACAGAAGCATGCCCTTGTCAAGGCCAGGGTTTCAAGGAATGCATTCATCTCCCATGCTTAACTCTGGAAGTGTGCTTTCCTCTGGTATTGTCGGGATGTCAAGCGCTGTAAATGTACATCCCTCTGGTCAAGGGAATTCAATCAGACCCCGTGAAACTTTTAACACAATGAGAGTAAGTAATTCTTTTGTGTACATACATTTCTGCAAATGTGTGCTTCTTTGTGGGGGACTGTTCTTGATTGAGGTTAGTTCAAGTATTGGATTTTGGGGTACCTTTTCAAGTTTTTTAGTTTGCCTCAGACTTGTGGACTAGTGTAAGAATATCGCAACAATTGCTTGTTTTAAAGTTTAATCCTATCTCACTATTCAGCATCGGCCACATGTTGAAGAAAACATGCAAGAATTGTCAGTGATGGATTTGTTGTATCAACTGACCTCTAAAAATGATTGACTTCCACAGAATTCACTGTTTGAAAGTGGCTGAGAATCTTTTATTCTGCCCTCTTGTATGCCATATTTTAAGTCTAGCTATAGGAGAATGTGCATTGACGTCAAAATCCTAGTCAGTTCCTCATTTGGTTTGATATTTCCTTCTGACAAATTTAAGTGCACCCACCCTTCATCAGCCTTTGCATTTTTTAGTATGTTGCTATATGACAAAAGTGTTTATTTTCTTCATAGCCTGGCCATAATCCTGAGCATCAGAGGCCAATGATGGTGCCAGAATGTCAGATGCAGGTCTCACAGGGAAACGGTCAGGGGATTCCTGCTTTAAGTTCTCCTTTTGCTAATCAGACAAATTCACCTGTGCAGACATATCCAGGCCATCCACAACAGCAGCATCAAGTATCTCCACAGCCATCTCATATGCCAGGCACTCATCATCCTCACCTTCAGGGTCCAAATCATGGTACAGGATCAGGGCCGCAAACATATGCAATCCACTTAGCTAAAGAAAGGCAGATGCAGCAGCGTCTACTGCAGCAGCAGCAGCAGCAACAACAACAACAATTTGCTAACTCTAGTGCCTTGATGCCCAACACCCAACTTCCCAGATCATTGTCTATGCAAAATAACTCCCAGATTCAGCCACCCGTTTCACAGCAGCCTGTATCACTTTCTCCTTTGACACCATCTTCCCCAATGACTCAAATATCAGTACAGCAGCAGAAAATGCCACATCATGGTCTCAGCAAAAATCCTCAAACAGGTGTAGGTGGATTGACAAATCCGATAGCTAAGCAACGTCAGCGGCAGTCACAGCAGCAACAGTTTCAACAGCCAGGCCGGCAGCATCCTCAGCAACGGCAGCATTCACAATCACCACAGCACGCCAACATCGGAAAGGGGATGGGCAGAGGGAACGTGATGGCGAATCAAAATGTCTCCATTGATCATCCTCATCCCAATGGCCTTTCTCTGCCAGCAGGAAACCAAGGTTCTGAAAAGGGAGAGGAAATGATGCATTTGATGCAGGGTCAAGGCTTGTACTCGGCTAACTTAAATCCAATTCAACCTTCTAAACCATTGCTTCCACCTCAAACCTCAAACAATTCCCAGCCACAGCCGAAGGTATTTTCTGGCTCAACACCTCCTCAGTCCTCAAAGCAGCTCCACCAGATGCCTTCTCCTTCTGATAGCACTCAAAGTCAGGTTCCAGCTATCGGCTCAGGTCAAGCTGTTCCCACACAGATGATGGCTTCCAACCACCAGCATCTGCAACAGTCACCAACAATGCTTCATCAGAAGCAAAGTAGTCAAGCTCCCCAATCAAACGGTCAGGGAATGCTTCAACGAAATCATCAGGCTAACTCTGATCTGCCAATAAAACCTCAAACTGATAAAGTTTGTATGGATCATAAGCCCTTGCACAGCATTTCGCAGTTGGCCTCAAGTACAGCATTACCAATGCCTCAGTCATGCAATGATTCAGCTGGCTCTGCACAAGTTTCTATTGCCATTCCTCAGTGGAAGGCATCAGAGCCCTTGTACGATTCTTGTTTGCCAAATTTAGCATCTCAGGTGGGTTCTGTTGGGAGTCCACCTCTGACAAATTCATCTGGGATTGACACAGTTCCATCTGTCAGCCAAGGTTTAGGCCAGAGGCATTCATCAGGAAGTTTTGGGCAACATGGACAGAATGCTGCGGTACAGTGGCAACAGCAGCAGCAGCCATCTAACCATTCAACAACTCTGCCACAACCATCTCAACAAGTGTTCCAGTTGCAAGAGCAACAATTACCACAAGAATAAAAATGTTCTCCCATGCCACTGCCACAACACCAGCAGTCCCAGCAAACATCACATTCTCAATCAGCACAAGGAAATAATATGTATATGAGGTCTTCCAATTCATAGCTGGAATGAAACAATCGTTGTGAATTGAGCATTCCCTGGAGCATCGATCATGATTGGATTCGGTATATAAGCCTTTGTAAGGAGCAGTGTACAGGTATACTTTGGTAGCCTTGACCTCCTTTTTTCCCTTTAATAGGTTTGTTGCAAATACTAATCTGTCTGTCTGAGACTGCATGCACATGAATGGGTTGTTCTGTCTCATTAGAAACCTTTGGCCCTAATATTTAATCATTTTACAAATGTTATGATGTTCTCTTGTGATCATGCATTTCTTTTAACACTATTGTCTAGTTCCGTTCTCAAGGTTTACAGTTCCTTTGAAAATTCCCTATTCAGTTGGACACTTCCATGTGTTTCCACTAACTGTTAGGAGAATCCCCGTTTCTGAAAAATTCCCGAGTTTGCATTATATTTTGATTATGCTTCCCAACAATGAGTTGAATGTAAACAGTGAATCTTTTGCAGATGAAGCTGGTTATTCGACAAGGGCATTCAAAGCAGTAAAGTTGTGATTGTAGGTTTCGTAAAGTACAAAGAAAAGTGTTCTGGCCCCTTTCCCTCCTTTAAACTTTTTGTTAATTTGGGGAAATCATGTATATTACCACTGGTCTAGAGGTTTGGGAAGATAGGGGGCAGATATAGACATTTGTACAGGGTCTCATCTCTCCTTTTCTTGTACTTTCCTCAACCTTCCCTGCCTGGCTGTGCAGAGGGGCCTTTTGTTTATGCCCCCATTAGGTTAGTGCTTATGCATTTGTACACCATCAAATTAAGTAGTGATCATTGTTATGGGCAAAGGCCTTGGAAATTTTGTGAATATGTGATGTCCAGTGGGTGCATCTGATATCATTAGCATCATCGTAGGCAGTAGGCTACTGCCATGGTTGCAATTTGATCATTGTAATGTTTATTGTGTTTAGTATTTAGTTTGCAACATGCCTTGGTAGCTGATCCTTGTGTATATATTTGAACTGTTTAACAGATGTATGTAAATGTCAAATTGAAGCTTTAAAGTCTTATTCTGCCTTGTATTTCATTCAAAGGGAAAAGAAGTTGAGAAAAGCAAATCCGTATTCATAGCTCACTTACGTTTATAAACAGTTAGTATCTTGAGACAGATTTGCGTATTTATTTCATTAAGCATCTTTGCCTATCACGAAGTCATATCACAAGATACCATGGCATTTCTCTGATGAGATTATAGAGCCATGTGTAACTGTTAAAACCGCCTTTCATTGCCAGATGAAATGTGTTCTTTTTGACAAATATAAAATATGCAGCCTATCGGTAGTACCCAAAAGTCATTCAAGGCTCTTTGTGATCATAGTTACTTTTGTACTGGCAGGGCCCTTCCACTTT
>JANZLH020000156.1:6468369-6484154 GCA_026770325.2 Erythroxylum fimbriatum | reverse complement strand
TAACCCATTAAGTTCTTTGCTAACCTGGTTTTCTCTCATAAATTCAGTTTATGTCTAAATCTGAAATTTATAAGTTCATTGTTTTGGAGTTTCGTTATTAATTTTCACCTATCGGTCCTTCAATTAACAACTAAGGCTTAGTAGTGGTTGGCCAAACACAATACCAGCAGAATTAAAATCAAAACAGAAAAATCAAACTCGTAAATCCACACTCATAAATCAACCGAAATTTAATCCACAAAAATTAGCTAAAAGCTTCAGCCCAACCTTGAAGCTTTGAGGAAACTACTCAATCATAATAAAATGAAGACCACATAAATTATGCTCAATAAACAACATTAGGAGAGATTAAATAATAGAACAGAAAATATATGAGTTTTCGGGTCTCCCTCTAATGGTGCGTAACTGAGTGGTCTCCTCAAGCCGCGCCTGCGTTGTTTTGATGGTCTGAAGCTCCTCCAGATTTTTCCTCCAGACCACCTGTTATCTTTCTTTTTTTTTCTCCTCCCACACTCCCGTCCACACTTCTTCTCCACTTTCTGTTTTATATCCCCTTTAACGCACAACCCATTTCATATCACGCCAACTTCACGCTACTCCCCTTTGGTGGCTATTTTATTCCTTCCTAAAACATCCCATACCACCTCCCTCTCTCCCGTCAGACGCCACTCACCTTCCTCCTTGGTTCTTTTTCATTTAACGCCCTTCCCATGTCGTGAGTGGAGTGGCCTTCTTCTCTTATGTAATGCATGTTGAGCTGGTCTGCATGGGCGTCCTTCACTATTGGACAACTCCACCAGCTGCCTCAATTATTCGTGGAAAGGGTTTGTGAATAATCCATGTAATGTGAGTGCTTGGTGGAGCCCTCCTTGTCTCTTTCTCACTTCTCCAGACTACGTTCAGCTCATCCAACGCCCCCTTAGTGAAGAGTGAGTGTTTAGGCTTTTTTTTTTAAGGTTGAGAGTTGGTGAGTCAATGCATGTGACGTGATCCCTCCTTGTTCTAATTGATGTGACAATTTTAATGTGCAACCCTTTAAAACCTTGCTCCTTCACACCTCTTGCCTTTGTTCAGCGATTTTTTGTTGATTTATTTCTTAATGTGCTACTGTTGTGTGACTTGACAATTAAAATGCCACTCAATTTAAATCCCTTCATGCTTCTCATGCCTGCTGCCTCCCTTTAACGTCTTCTGCCCATTTAACTTGCTTTAGACTTCTAACTTGCTGTTGTGTTTCACGTTTTTGGTTGTTGCACAAGGTCATGTCTAGTTATCGCAAAATTATCGCGACTCTTTCTATTTAGTTTCAAAATACACCTTGACATAAAATAAAATAAATTCACATTAAGTATAACTTTAAACCTCAAGAATAAAGAAAATTGGCATACAATAAGATAGAAAATAACGACATTAACACAAGTGTTTTGAAAATCACTCAACATTGCTATAGTGCAATTCCTACAAATTAAATATGAACAACTATAAATGTAAATTTTGGTAAACTAAACAATTTAGCAGGAAAATATGTATAAGACCCAATAATTAATCCAGAAATTAAGGAAAAGTGCCATTCATTCTAACGAGAAAATGCATCCAACACAAACCAAGATGGATAAAAGCACAACATCTACCCTTATAATGCCATGGCATCTATCTTATCACGTGCTCAACAAGTAGCTACATTGAGATCTTTGTACTTAGCAGTTTTGAATTCTCGTTGTCCAATGAGTCCGGGGACTTTGGGATTCTTGATTAGGTGCTTAGGTAGTGCTGGGTTGGTTGATGAGGCTAACAAGTTGTTTGATCAAGTTAAAATGACGGGCCTTTGTATGCCAAATTAATGAATATACTTATAATTGTTTGCTTGAAGCTATTTCAAAGCCCAATTCTATTGAGTTGATTGAGAACACACTTAAAGAGATGACTAATAATGGTTGGAGTTTTGATAAATACACCTTGACGCCTGTGTTTGCAAGCATACTGTAATATGGGGAGATTTGAATGAGCTTTGGAAGCCTTTAATGAGATGTATCAGCGCGGTTGGTGTCACAAAGGTCTGCTTTGAACTCAAACTTCTACTGCAAGTCACGCTTTCCTTCGTGCAGCAATCCAGCTTAGGTCTGCTTAAGCTTAAGCAAGATTCAGCCTTCTCACGTGAATGTCATCGAACAAATCTGTTAGTTCTCGAACACCTCACGCGTACACAAGTGTTTCTCTCACACGCAAAAAGAACACAAATGTATAACAGAATAAAGAAAGCAACAAGAGATATATAATAGCTGAAACTACTATTTCATTAACTCTCAACAAAATATCAGCAAAAGATACAAGTACCTCTTTCTGCTCGAAGCACTCATAAGGAACTCCCTACTCAAAGCCCTTACAAGGAGAACTCCCCCAAAAGCTCTTAACTCTCAAACTATCTCCTCTGAGTGATTTCACTCAATGGATGGCTCACTGATTAAATGAATAAGTCTCAACTCTAATGAGCTACTTGTAGGCTCCTTCAGATAACTAAGTTAGAGTCCTAATAAAACTTTAATAGCTAAAATCATAATCTTATCATATCTTATCCTTATCAGATGACATCTCTATCCAATTAGGACTCTATCTATTAAGATTAAGTTACATCACATTAACAAGATAAAAAATTAGCGAGGAATGATTATCCTTATTCACGAAGATCTTCTCTATCTTCAGATGATCCTTCCATATGATCTTTATCTCTTAAAGTTGATGTTTATCCACTGTAATCTTATCCGCCACGTTATCATGTGTCACATCATCCACAATTACCACGTCACTGATGATATGTTTTCACCAAGGCCTTCGACTTGTCTCGCCGAAGTCAAGTGCTTATCTGACGGTCTCTTTTTTTTCATTCGTTGATATTTCTTCTATCAATCTTGCCGTCCAAATTATATTAATATTAATTATTATATAGTAATATTAGTAGTCAGGCCTGTGACTTAATCGTCACAGGCGTGACTCCGATCTGCCTATATATATAACATTGTCAAAGGTCACGATTGTGACTAAATAGGTCACATTCGTGACAATGTGTATATATATATAATTTATTTATAAATTAATAATTAAGTTTATTCAGTTATAATTAATAATAATTAATATATAATTAATTAATTGATGTATTCAAATATAATTAATTGACTAATTAGTACATACTAATATTTACCATGTATGTTACGGCATTATTAATTGTTAATTATTATTAGTTATTATATAGTCATATTTAGAGTAGTCACAAATCACAAGCATTAATTGTTAATTTTTATTAGTTATTATATAGTCATATTTAGAGTAGTCACAAGTCACAAGCATTACTTCCGTGCACGGTTGTGGCTTAATGCAGCAATTCACCCTTATATGAATTTATAACATTTTTATTAAATTATTAATTAATTAATTAAAATATTATTAATAAACTGATTAATTATAACATAATGAATTGATTTATTAATTTTAATACATCTAATACATATAAAAATATGATTAATTGATTTAAATATAATTAACGCTTGTGATCCCTTAATATATAATAATTAATTAACTTAACAATATATAAAATATTATTAATTTTTAATTATTATTAAGCTAATCATTTCTTCCTTCTTCTAACTGATTATATTTTAATTAATTAAATATATTTTAAGTATATTTAATTAAAAATTGAAAAAATAAATTCGCCACAGACATTAATAATAACATAAGCAATTATTAAATGTTACTAATTAATATTTAATTAAAAATTTAATTATAATTAATTAATTAATTAATTGTAATTTAATTATTATCAATTATAATTTAATTAATTAACTATATTTAATTTAGAAATAAATAATTTAATTTAGTATTAAATAATTTGATATTAGTTCTCGTTATAATTAATCGTGATGCATTGAATTTGATATTAGTTCTCGTTATAATTAATTCATTCTTCTTTTTAACTATATTTCTAAATTAAATATTACTCCTCGACTTGAAAAACATATTACTCCTCGACTTGAACATATGGTTCGTTTAATTTGTAGCAGTAAGTTAAAGTGCATGATAAGTAAACATGTAATTAATATAGATAATTAAGGGTAGTCTATCTAAGAGAGATGAAGTAATTATTGATTAATTATTCTGTTCCAATAATAAGTAATTATTGATATAATAATAGATTAATTTGCAAGCAAGCGACTTAACTATGAAGCGTGAATTAGACAGGACAGGACTGGACATCCTTAGCTAATTAGCTGGCTTTATGTACAGTCCACATTCATTCCTTGCTCTTAATTAAAACAATATTAGTATATTATTTTGAGAAAGAAAGAAAGACTGGTTACTTAATAATATAAATTATGACTGAAAATCTGGTTTAATACAATATACATATACATATACATTGATTGTATATATGTAAAGTAAAAACAAAAAGAAGAATGAATTAATTATAACGAGAACTAATATCAAATTCAATGCATCACGAGCTGGGGTAGGGTCCACTTTGCTTTTCTAATCCCAATCATATTATTGATTTTAAAAAATATTTATTAAAATCTGACATTTTTTCTTGTTGTATTATTGACTAAACTATATCCAATCCCATCCAATCTTTTGATTTATTTACAAAATATAATAATCTTTTAACCGCTTCGACTTCGACTTCGACTCGACCTCGACCTCGACCTCGACTCTAGTAATAATATCTGGTTGGGACGGTATTCACCAGGGACCCAAGGGTCAATCGGTCGGCCCGTCAAAGATATTGAGCCCAGGCCCAATTCATACCCCTACAATGCAGATCAGCCATCTGAGGGCACGCGCCGTTCAACAATAAATGCTCCGCCAAATAATAAATGCTGCAGGTACCTTTGCGTGCTCACAGCCCCCCGGCAGGAGAGGACTTCCGGACAGAGACAGGCGGCGCCGTCTGAGGAAGTCTGCGTAAAGACCTGAGCTCAGAGATCGTTTCATATATAAGGTAAAATTTTACCATAACGGAGGTACGCAATCATAAACCTCGCTCTCAAGCTTTCACAGCAACCTTACCCTTACAAAAGACTTACTTGAGCGTCGGAGGGGCTATTCGGGACCTCACCCCCGACGTGCCTTTCTTCTTCTTGCAGGTGTTTTTACGTGAAGATCATCCCAGTAGATAGCGAATCGATGGATCCAAACGGCAACATACCATTCGGCCAGAATCCGGCTGAACCAATATCTATAATTACTATCTCCTTGAATTTGAAAACCCAAATCTCCTTTCCTTTTCGGATAATGACAACAGTAACTTCAGGTGGGAAAAAAAAAAATCCAAAAAGCAACTCCTTTCTGTCTCTCTGTTTTTTTTTTAAATTTATTTGTTTAGAAATCAAAAGTTACAAAGCACACCGCGGCGCTGCATGCAACTTAATAGCAAAACTGCAACACTGCGTTCCAGTATAATATAATTACAAAGAGATACGATACGATCTAGGCAGGGAGGGAACAAGATGGCTTCTTTATTCTCTATGTCAAAAAGGAGCATGACCCACAAAAGGCAGGCCCGGTCGATTTGGACATTTGCAATCTATGGCGTTCTTTTGAGCACCAACTGTTTGACAAAAATGGCCGAAGAACAAGTTCACGCAAAGCTACCACTTCTCCAACTGGATCTTTGTCTTTGCTCCTTTCACTTCTCTACATTAACCCCACTGTCAAATACTCACTCTTTCTCTGTCTGTCGGTTTCCATGGACAAGCAACAGCAACTCTTGGCTAAGTGTTCGAGGCAGCGTTACAACGAATGGTTTGTATTTTGGGACTTGGAGTTTCTTTTTTTCCTTGTTATATGCATATGCAACCCGGTGTCACTGTCTTTATTTTCAAATCCATTGTTTTGTTTCTTCTTCTTTTGTTCATGGCTTTTGCAGTACATTCAACAGTCGTCCTATGTTTCGTCGTTTTATTTGATCTGCACCCCCACCCATTCAGTACATTCTTGTTCTTCTATTGGTCTGTTTACTGTTTTTGAATTTCCCTCCACTTGTTTCATTTTTTTCGTTCGCCACGTCGTGTCCTGAGCTTTGCATCTTAGTTTCTCCATGCACCACTTTTTATTATTTCTTAAACATGTATGTGATGTCAGTTTATATGCATAGCTCGCGCTTACTATGTTTTTTTCACTTATCCTTTTTCCAATATTTCCATTCCTTTTTACGTCTCGTCAGTCGTCACCACTCCGGTGATATCAACTTGACACCTGTACTCATCGGTGGTTTTTTGAGATACCAGTGAGGGAATACGTGCGGTTTGATCTTAAAGGACTTATCATTGAACTTTGTATGTGATACTTTGGAGTAACTGCGCATGTTCTTGCTTCAGTAATTTGCAACTTATCTTTTCCTGTAGGATATTCCGGGACGTCCCAAGTGACATCACGATAGAAGTGAGTGGAGGGGCGTTTCAATTACATAAGGTAACTTTTCTTATTCTAATCTTTACCAGTAAAAACTAATGAAGTAATTTGATAGGTCTTCTCACAGCAAGCATGAAAGCATAACGTCAAATGAAAGGATAATTCTCTTATTCGTTCTTGAAATTAGTAACCAATAAAAGTCTGTTAAATTTGATAAATTATGTCTGTTGTCTTGTCTTGGAAGGCCTATGTAATTTATGTTCTTTTTGGCAATTCCTTTTATGTTAACTATGAATAGAAACTTTTCAAACTTATCAGAAAAACAATTCAATGAAAGTTTAAATTGCTGTTGAACTTGTAATAGTTATTTCTTTATCAAATGACGCAAAAACAATGGACCTAAATCTGGAATGTTGTTTTTCTGATGTTTTTCACTGGACTCTCTTTGATCAACCTTGGATAGACGGCCTGTTGTTCCTTTTTTATATTTTTTTTTGTTTCCTTCGCATGTAAGTCCTGTATCTTGGACGAACTCATAAATCTTTTTTCATTTATTTTTACAGCTTATTTATATTTAAATTAATAAAAATATATATAATAAAGTACATAATGTATCATACATGTACGTAAAATTAGTTCCTACCTATCCTCAATAAATACTTGCAAATTTTTTTCTAATAAATACTTGCGAATTTTTTTCTAACTAACTGCCCATTTTTGGGTGCCTCTTCCCATATATGATGCAAGGAATAATGGAATTACATCACCATATCTTTTTCTTCCTCGTTTTGATTCTAGTTTCGTATTATGGATGTTGGGTCAGGTGGTTAGAGCACGTACTTTGTTATGAACAACTTATTATGATCTTCTCAGGGAGTATTTTCTGCGTTTAAAAATCCATTTATCTTTAATGTTTACCTGTCTGGTTGTCTTTGCATCAGAGAGATTTGATGTTCTTGTGTATGTTCATTATGGACTGTCATCAGGCTGATGTTACTTAGATGATTAACAAATATTCGAGTCAGACTGATTTGTACCTATATTAGTGATTAATGCACACAAGAAAAGTTCATAATTTTGATGAATCATTTGACAACCACTTTAGCTACCATCTTTTCTCTATTCATTGATGCCTTTCAGAAAGATTTCTATGGTTAATTGACTGTTCAAAAAATGTGTATTGTTATCTGCTATCAATGACATATCAAATGGGCTATTTTTCTGTTAATGCACTTTAAAGTGGCAAATCTAAAGCCTATCTAGTACTTCTCTCTTTCTTTCTCTCTCTTTTCTTTTTTACATATAAAGAAGTGGACTATACTGGTTCTGATAATTTCAGTACAATCTTTAGTTCCCTCTCGTCTCTCGAAGTGGACGAATTCGGAAGTTGGTTGCAGAGCACAGAGATGCTGATATTTCAAGGGTGGAGCTCCTTAATCTACCTGGAGGAGCAGAGACATTTGAGTTGGCTGCAAAATTCTGTTATGGCATAAACTTTGAGATCACATCTGCAAATGTTGCTCAGCTTTGTTGCATATCTGATTACCTTGAAATGACAGAGGAGTTTTCAAAAGATAATCTTGGTTCCCGCGTTGAAGAATATCTTGAGAGTATTGTTTGTAGAAACCTTGAAATGTGTGTTGAAGTTTTGCAACAATGTGAGAACCTTCTGCCTCTTGCAGATGAGCTGAAAATAGTAGGCCGTTGCATAGACTCAATAGCCTCAAAAGCTTGTGCTGAACAAATTGCTTCAAGCTTCTCACGCCTAGAGTATAGCAGCTCTGGGAGGCTGCACATGAACAGACATGCTAAATGTGAGGGGGATTGGTGGATAGAAGATCTTTCTGTACTCCGGATTGACTTGTACCAGAGAGTCATGACAGCCATGAAATGTCGTGGGGTCCGCCCTGAGAGTATTGGTGCATCACTTGTAAGCTATGCGCAGAAGGAGTTGACAAAGAAGTCTAGCTTATGGAATCCATCTAGCCAGACAAAAATTGATCTGCTATCGACTGAACATGAAAAGCTTGTGGTTGAAACAATTGTTAACCTTTTGCCTGTTGAGAAACTAGCTGTTCCAATCAATTTTCTTTTTGGTCTGTTGCGAAGTGCAGTAATGCTTGATTGCTCAGTTGGATGTAGGCTTGATTTAGAGAGGCGTATTGGTTCCCAGTTGGATATTGCAACTCTTGATGACCTTTTGATCCCATCCTTCCGGCATGCAGGTGATACCTTATTTGATGTTGACACAGTTCATAGGATCTTGGTAAATTTCTCCCAACATGATGACAGTGAAGATGACATGGAAGATGCTTCTGTTTTTGAGTGTGATAGTCCTCACTCACCATCTCAAACGGCATTATTTAAAGTGGCAAAGTTAGTGGACAATTACCTTGCTGAAATTGCTCCTGATGCAAACCTCAAGCTTTCCAAGTTTATGGTCATTGCTGAGACTTTACCAACACATGCACGCACCATTCACGATGGGTTATATCGAGCAATTGATATTTACTTGAAGGTGTGCACAACTTTTCTTTATATTGGTGTAGGAAGTTGCTTTCTACTAACAAATTAATCCAGTAAGTAGGAAGCACTATTGTAGAGTGTTTGACTTAGACTCTCCTTTTTTTCAGCAGTGTGAATGACATAAAGGAACTGAAGTTTCCTTAATTTTAAGATGCAAAATTAGCTCATTACGAGTTTTTTTTCTTCTAAATTTTCTTGCGCTCTGATTGATGTCCAGGCTCATCAGGGTTTATCAGATTCAGATAGGAAGAAACTCTGCAAACTGATTGATTTCCAAAAGCTCTCACAGGATGCTGGAGCACATGCTGCTCAGAATGAACGCCTTCCTCTCCAAGCTATTGTGCAAGTGCTTTATTTTGAGCAAATTAGGCTCAGAAATGCATTGTGTTGTTCTTATACCGATGACGACCACAAACCAATGCACCAATCATGGCGGATCAGCAGTGGGGCACTCAGTGCGGCAATGTCTCCGCGTGATAACTATGCATCACTGAGGCGAGAGAATAGAGAACTAAAGCTTGAGCTAGCTCGGCTGCGAATGAGATTGAATGATCTAGAGAAGGAACATGTATGCATGAAGAGAGATTTCCACAAGTCCCATTCACGTAAATTCATGAGTTCTTTCTCAAAGAAAATTGGTAAGCTGAGTTTCTTTGGGCATAGTTCTTCAAGAGGATCCAGTTCTCCCTCAAAGCACTCTCATAGAACAGATTCTAGGGTGATTGAGAGAACATGTGCCAGCACTGAATAGTTAATTCATCTTACATTTTTTTTTTCCTGTACTTGATGAGTAATTGCAGGCCATGATCTTACTGGTCTTATTCTAGTTGTATAAGCTCATTTGGCCACCTTGTATATGATTCCATCGAGTTGGTGAGGAACGTCTTGCTTCAAGTTGTAAGTTTTGTTGGATACAACTTTGATGTTGTTTGAACCTTAATGTATTTAATGAGTTGTTTGACATCTTGTCATGGATTATAGGTTTGTAGAAGATGTTCATTTCCAATTTGAGTTTGCTTGACTTGCCTTCCCGCTTGTTCTGTCTATGAACCCCAACACCCCAGATTACACATCTTTAAGCAGCAACGTCAAGGCAACCAAAACTCTTTCTGGATTATTCCGGAACGTTTGGTTTGTTTATTGCTCTTCCCTGAGTGTCAACGCATGATGATGATAACCAGAAATGCTACTGGATTTTATGTGGAATGATTCAGTCAGTTACACAGAGATTTTAAGAACATTTACAGTGAATTTGTACATAAATTGAGAGAAAATGATATCATGTACACTACTAGATAGAAGATGAGATTATGACTTGCAACATAAGCTTCACTCTAACTGCATGCTATTTGATGTCTAAAGCTAGATATGTAGGAGAGAAACATATCAAGAGCTTTATGATGCTTTTAAAACAGAATGTCTAGCTATGTGGAAAGCAGGTTTCAGGGGTGTAGGGTGAACGAATTGATTCACGAAATTGCATTGATAGTTAGGAAGAAACCCTCTTGGAAACCCTCTTGGAGCTGGTGTGCTTTTCCTCTGTTGCTCATCATCCTTGCCGGGCAAGAGAAAGGAAACTCTAAGTAGGCGCGACTTACGAGGGCTGTCGTGTTTCCTCAAGCAGGATTTTAGCTTGGTTTTCTCTCCGGCAGTCTTGACCTCTAAATCTCCATTCCTCTTTCTTGAAAATTCTGGATGATTCTCAGTGGCAATAGAATGATGCTGGTTGTCATAAGACTTTGTTCTGCTTCAAGGTGAATCCGATGCTGAATTCTCCTCTTGTTCTTGGTTTAGCCAAGATTCAACTTTAGAATGAATTATAAAACTCTCCTCATCTTCATGCTCCTGGAAGGCTGTCCAATTATAGTATGTGCTTGGAGGTGACTGCTTTAGGCCTCGGTGATGATTTTGACGGCTCCCGGCGTCTGATTTTGTCCGGTATAGCTTTTGAACTTCTTGGTCAACATGATTCCTTAAAGACTGCATTTTTCCTGGTCCTGGAGGATGCTGTCCCCCTTTGTGAGCTTTTAGCAACTGATAGATTGTGCGGTTTGGAACAATGAAATACACTTGTCCCAGATTTAAGATGGAGTTGGGATTAACCACGATCTACGGATATCAGAACACATCAGGTCGAGCAACAGAGTGCCCGGGATTCTTCTTCAGGACTTCTGCTGCACTTACGGGTTCTTTGTGAATCTCCACGTGCCTACCTGGGTGCACCAACTTAAGCACATCCTTCTCTTTTGCTACAGATCCCATTTTTTTAAAGGTTTTGAGGGAGCTATAGTCAGACTCTGCGATGATGAGGAAGACAGGATAGAAGAACAGGTTCACAGACTTATATATCTTTCATTAATGAAGTGACATTGCGTTAGTCCCAAGGACCTGCAGAAGTATACAGGAATTTTACCACCTTATGATTATCTCCTTAAACCTGAAAAATCTAAAAAAGATTTGCGCCATTTTCATATTTTCGTATAGGTTTCTATCTGTATGTCCTCCCCTCCCCTATGTTTTATATGAACACATCCTTTTCAGGTATGTGATGGCCCACAGAAGTAACGCTTTTGTTGAGCTCATCTCAAAATTCCTTGTCAGCAGGGTACAAGGGTCTTGAACTCTTTTAAGTCAAAATGTGGGGAGCACTCAGTGGTTACTTAGGCAACCATGGTCTGGTCTAATTGAATGATGGGGGTCTTTCACATAAACTCGTTAGGTCTTCCCGATTGATTTCCATCTTCAATTTGCAGGCTACGTGGATTAATCTTATCCAACTAAGAAATTAGTGTTATACTCAACCAATAACACTTCTTATCTTTCCTTTGATAATGGTACAGTACATAATTAAAAGTATGAGTATGATGGGCATGCATCATATTTCAATCTAAAGAAGATGATTGAGTTGGACTCCAACTTTGTAGTGTTGCTAATAGTTAGACTGACATCATCCTCAAACGAATTGACTTGTTATATCACAAAAGTCGATTGGCCGTTCCAATATTTTAACATTTTTGTGGCAATAATTGGAGCTGGAAAGGAATACTTCTCCTCAATCATCGCCCAAGTCATTGCGTCTATTAGACAAGACAAAAAAAAAAAGGCACTAGAAGATTCTAGTCTTTTTATGGTTTCACTTCACTTCAACCCACCCTATAACAAATCTTGACTTAATTTGAACGTTTGCAAAAGATAAACTAATTGTTCATAACCAACCTAAAGACTTGTAAGGTGGTTCTGTCTGATTTTGATGGGGCTGGATGCCGTTGCTCGGATCCATAGTTCTGAGTGATTTTGGCTAAAGAGTACCTGCAAAACAAATAAAGGCACGCCGGGAGTTAATTTCCGGAAGGCCCTTCTGACGCTCAAATCAGTCTTTTGTGAGGATTTTGGAGACTAGGAATTAAGAGAAAATCAGGGTTCTAATGTCATACCTGTATCATGGCAAAATAATACCTTATATATGGAATAGTTGCTAGGTTTAGGTCTTCACGTAGGCCTTTACGTATGCATGGGAGGTTGCCACCAACAAATGGGTCGTCGATGCCTGGGCCTGGAATTGGGCCTCATATGGCTGACCTACCCATAAGCCCCCTACTCCTCGAGTCTGATCAAGGAGAAGGGTCGAAGGAGTATTTTAGGATTGTGCAGCTCGTCTTCATGGCAGCTCGTGACAAGGTCGGTCGATCGAAGATCAATGCCCTATGCGCAATAGCTCCCGCTATGACAGGAGATCGATCGGGCAACTACGCCTAGTGCGCGGTAGCTCGGGCTAGAACAGGACGGTCGGTTGACTCGTGCTAGGGCTGGGCGATCGATCGGCTCATGCTAGGGCAGGGCGATTGATCGGACATCGATGTGTTGTCGCAACATTAGGTCTAATCATTACTTGACGATATGTATCTTTCGGGCGCCGTTTAAAATTTGAAACGATGCGTCCTTTTAACTGCCGCGCAGCTGTCATGCGAAACGATGCGTCCTTTTAACTGCCGTGCAACTGTCATGCGCTGTCATATGCTGTCTTTTCGACTGTCACGCCGCTTCGGGTCTTTAATGACCCTAATTTATCGTAGCTTAGATTTTGCCACGTGTTCAACCCCGGCTTGGATTTCACCACGTGTCCAACGTTGATTGGTGCTCCCGTTCAGTTGATGCTATAAATTTTGGACTCGACAGTCTTCCTTCGCTTCCATTTCTGCATATCGGATTCTCCTGTTTTTGCCTTCCCTATTCTCCATCTCTCTGCATTTCTTTACCTGCGACCGTCGGAGTTTCACTGCACTGTCGTTCAAATCCCTAATTCCTGCTACTAAACTAGGTACGTCCTTTCTTTGATCCCTACCCCACAAATTTTCTTTTCGTAGTTATGTCGTCAGTTAACCCTAGAAGCGAAGTTAGTCCTAGGGAGGAAACCGCCGAGAGGGCCTTACCGATTGTTGGGCCACTGGTGATAGCGGCGGAAATGGTGGAGGTGCCAGAGGCCAACGGAAATGAGGCGCCTGAGGCAGGAAGAACTGAGAAAATTAGGGCGAGTGCCCGGAAGGATGGGCAGATTGTTGAGAAACCGCCGAGTGACCCATTAACGATGACCGCGGGGGAGTTGAATCGATCGGTCATCAGGAATAACATCCCTGCGGCGTGGGGACCCAGACTGGCCTCCGAGAACGAACGGATTCATAGCAGTCTGGGAGGGTACTTTGCTGTTTTGGACAGCTTTTTCTCGGTCGGTGGTGTGAAGCTCCCATATGCCCCGATCATTGACGAGGTGTGTTGCGCCTACCAACTGAGGCCGAGTCAAATTCCTCCGAACGGCTGGAGATTTATGAACGGTTTAGCCTTGCTATGCCATCAGTTCGAGTGTCCCCCATCAGTCGGCATCCTGCGCCATTTCTTGAGAATGAACCAGAGCTCGAGTGCAAGGGCCGAGATCCCTCATCTCCAATACAGAGATGCGCATTATCGTCCTGCTAGAACAGCCTCAAAAGTCCAAGCTTGGAGGACGAAATACTTTTTTGTGAAGCCCCCAGGATCTGGCTTCAAGTCCAGGCTGTGGAGGTATCCTCTAGCCGAGCGATGGAATGACCTTTCCAATGTGTCCCTTATTAGGGAGGAGCGGGAGGCGATCGACTGAATAAAGGCACTCGATCGGTACGACTTCGATCGGCTTGTTATGGGGTATCGTGGAGGGGCGTCGGTCGATGCGTTTTTACTTGACCCCCACCTCGAATTAACGGGCTAGGAGAGGAAACTGTCCCTTCCGGTTGACTCCTCGTAGTTTAACTATTTACCGTGTTCATAGGTGCTGGTTTCGATTTCTAACCTGCTTCCGTAATTGTGCAGTCATGGTGAAGCTCAGGGATCTCAGCTCGTCCTCCAACTCCCTTAAATCCAAAGGCCAGCACAAAAAGAAGGGGCGAAGTAAGGAAGTAGAGGTCGGCACGAATATCGCTCAGCCGGCTGTACCTGAGCAGCCCACAACGCTCGACCAGCCGACTATTCCTGAACAGCCTCTAATGCTGTTAATCCGAGAGGCGGATGAGGACCGATCGATTATGGAATCCGAGGAGGAAGAGGTGGAACGACTCCTTAAGAGGAAGAAGACCGTTCGGGTTCTTGACCAATCGTCCCGCCAATCGGACAAAGGTAAGGATAAAGATCCAGTTCCCCAGTCGGACAAGGGAAAAGGGAAAGAGCAGACGTCCAGCTCCGGGAAGTGGGTGTCCACGATCAGTCTTGATAATAATGCCTCGCTGAGGGACATCAATGTGGCTCTCCACATCGCTGAGAAAGTTGTTCCTCCTCGGGACGAAGAGTTCGTTGATACGTTGAACAACTAGGAGCTGATGTCTAGCCTTGTGCGTGGCTGCGCAAGGGATCTGATGTTCGCCTTTGGAATGTATCAACGCCTCGATCAGTTCAACAAAGTTGCCGGATCGATGGAGCGGGAAGGTCATGATCTTCTTGAGCAAGTCCGCGTTTTGAGGGCTAAACTTTCAGCTGCGGAGGAGGAGAAGAACTTTTCGGCTGCTCAACTTGCTTCGATGGAGGAGGAGAAGAGCGTTTTGAGAGCTCAGCTCGCTTCGGCAGAGGAGGAGAGGAGCAGAGTGGCTGCATTGAGGGAGGCGGTGGTTGCGTCAAGGAATGAGCTGGAGAGGGAGCACCGAGCGTTGCAACTCATCAACAAGGGCCTGAGGGAAGAAGTTCTCACGGCCAACTCTCGAGTGAAAACGGAATAAAAGCTTAGAGCAAAATTCCTCCATGACTGTCATGACGCGGTGGTGGATAAAATAAGGGCTGAGAATAGATTGCTAGAGCTGCAAAGCTCTATAAAAGAGTAGAGGATTGAGGCAATCAAATGATGGAGAGAACGATATTTAAACGACGAGTGTAAGGAATTTGCTTGCAACTTGGCCCTTTCCATCTTGAGGAACTGCCACAACGTCTGCGTCCCTGACGGGTCGGACGATCCTTCGTTCCATGATTATGCCGAGCCGCTGCTTCCCCCTGAGCTCGGCCTTTCACTCGAGGAGATGATGGAGATAGCGGAGTGACCGCGCGTCGTTTCGCAAGTCAAAATTAATTAACTAGACTACTACTGTAGCAGTGGTGAGTCTAGGTCGATCCCACAGAGAGTGCGTGTAAAGTCTAAGAAATGAAATTAATCGGTGTTTACGAAAAAGGGGGGTTTTGGATTTTTAAAGAAATAAGAAAAATAAAATAAAATAAAATAAAATAAAACTAACTAATAAAAACTAATTAGAGAAAACATGCAAAAATAACAAAAACGGGAAATTTGGTAGGGACCCGGTTCTTCGGTTCAATCTCGGCCTAAACCCTAAGCAAGTAAATTTTATTAA
>JANZLH020000156.1:6402246-6416166 GCA_026770325.2 Erythroxylum fimbriatum | reverse complement strand
CTAAGTAGCCAATCAAAACTCAAGTTTGTCCACTAACGTAATTCCCTTTTCCAGCATAGTTTAAATAATTTCAACCTACATAATATATGGTTTTATGGTTACATATCATCAAAGGGACAAAGAGACCTTACAAAGCTCCCCCACCAAAGTGAGTCAATGTCCTCTTTGGAATGTCGTCCAAGTACTTATTGATCATGTCTTCAAATTGCCATAGAGAAGAGTCTTTCTCCTATGTTGCATCTGTTACATCTTTACCTTTCCATTTTATCAAAAAAATTAGTTTGTTGATTTTTCTTGTGCTATCCCAATCGTCAATGATGAAGAATCTTTTCAAATTTATCATCATATTAAACTTGCAAATTTAGAGGTGCACGCCTCTGTTTGATCCTTTCCAATTCCTCATTATCATGATAAAACCTACGCAAATATCTCTTATGGAACGTAGGATGAGCTTTCAAAATTTCGGGTAAGTTAAGTAGATAAGTCACCTTATCAATTTCGTTGATAACTTGG
Source organism: Erythroxylum fimbriatum (assembly GCA_026770325.2). Classification (NCBI taxonomy): domain Eukaryota; kingdom Viridiplantae; phylum Streptophyta; class Magnoliopsida; order Malpighiales; family Erythroxylaceae; genus Erythroxylum; species Erythroxylum fimbriatum. The sequence goes on along the minus strand of JANZLH020000156.1, from coordinate 6,415,653 downwards.
AATGGACCATTACATTTCAAAATTAGGCCTTTGTGAGCCTACTTCCCATTGATTTTCTTCCATATTTAAGGTGTTAACTTCAACAACACTTTGTCACCCACGACAAAGTCTAAAAGAAGCCTATATTGTTTAGCATATTTCTCCATCCTTTGCACAACTTTCTGAAGGTTGTCTTTTGCTTCATCAAAGACTTCTTGTCAATCGGTCACTATTTTATAAGCATTAGGACACTTGCCACTAAGCTGCTATTTAGCTATCTCCAAAGGAGTCAAAGGCTGATGCCCTAAGATTAATTCAAAGAGACATTTTTCCAGTTACAAAAGATCGACGAAGTTTATAAGAAAATTGTGCACTATCTGGTAGATTTAGCTAATTTTTTTTGACTCGCATGCACGTAGTGTCGTAAACAATCTTCTAGCAGTGCATTTATCATCTCTGTTTTCCCATTTATTTGGGGATGATTAGCAATAGAGAACTTAAGTTTAGCCTTCATCATATTGAACAATTCTGTCCAAAATTGACTAGTAAATCATGGATCCCTATAACTAACCACATACAAAAAAGTATTTTACAATATTTCAATAAGATAAATTAGTTTCTATTTCCATTGCACAAGAGGATGACGCAACTAAGATGATATCATACTTAGAAAATCGATCAACCACAACCAACACCGAGGCTTTACCATTTACCTTCAAAAATCCCTCAACATAATATATAGACACCAACATCCATTTTTTTGGGGAATGGGAAGAGGCTGGAGTAGCCCTGTCTCCTTATGCCTCTCCACCTTATCATGTTGACATACCAAGCAAGTTCTGTAGTAAGTATCAACATCTTGCTCCATTTGTAACCATATATAAGATTTGGATATAAGTGTTAACGTCCTTTCCCTGCCAGGATTTCCTGCCTATAGAGATTTATGTGATTCCTTCATCAATTCTCTCTATAATGTACCGAAATTAGGCATATACAAATTTCCTCCTTTAGCCATAATGAACCCATCATCCAACCAATACTACTTAATGACCCTGTGTTGCACTTCTCGCCCCAATCGACAATACGTGGTATCAAACTTCCCACCTTGTAGAATTCTATCTATGAAATTTGCCTTAAATCTGGACAGATTATATAGTGCAACCATGATTTCTATTCAGCTAAATGCATCAACCACTTGAAGGCTTTATCAGGTTTATGTTCCTAAACAAAATCATATTCCATAAAGAATTGCTACCATCTTGCTTGCTTGGTTGACAACTTCTTTTATACCTTGAAGAAGGTATTCACCATATTATTATTTCGTGCCATGAACTTAGGGCCCAATAGATAATGCATGACACCACACTCTTAGGCAGTAAACCATTTCCTTCTTATATGTCAAATATTTCTATTCTATCTCAGTTAATTTCTTACTTTCAGAGGCCATAGGATTCACTCTTGAACTAATACGCCCCAAATTGCTTTTTTGGATGCATCAGTATAAACTTTGAAGGGAGCTTCCAGTTAGGCAATTGTAAAATTGGTTCAGAGGTTATCACCTATATAAGCTTCTCAAAGATAGCCACATAATGATTTGACCAGTACCATTTCCTCCCCTTTTTGAGCAGATCCGTTAGTGATGCCACCTTCTTTAAGTATCCTTTAATAAAATGATGATATTAGTTTGTTAAACCAAGGAAAGATTGTAACATTTGTACCTTATTTGATGTTGGTCAATCTACAATCTATTGCACCTTGCTAGAGTCCATCTTCACTTGCTAGTTACTTATCAAATGACCTAAAAAACTTAATTTTAGCCTTAGCAAACTAACATTTTTCCATCTTGACGTATAACTTATGTTCTCTCAAGCGATCCAACACCTGTCGCAGATGAGAAACATGCTATACTAAGTTATTGTTGTACACTATGATATCATCCAAATAAACCATAATGAAATCATATAAGAATTTGTATAATATGTCATTCATTCGATTGCAGAACGTTACACAAGCATTTATTAAACTGAAAGGCATAACCAATAATTTATACACTCCATAACTTGTCATACAAGTGGTTTTCACTTCATCCCCACTCGCGATTTTGACCTGCCAATAACCATATTACAAATCCGATTTAGAAAATAAAGATGCTTTACTTAACGTGTCTATCAAGTCTTGCACCAAAGGAATTGGATATTTATTCTTTGTCGAGACTTTGTTTAGCGCCCAATAATCTATAGACATCCATAAAGATCCACCTACTTTCTTTTAGAATAAGACTAGAGCTCTGTAGGGTGCCTTGGAGGGAATAATGTAACCTTCTTCTAAGAGTTCCCCTAGTTGTTTTCGTAACTCTTTCAGCTCCATAAATGACATTCTGTATGGAAATTTGGTAAGAGGTTTAGCTCCTAGTTCCAATTGAATACGATGAGCAGTGGCCCTTTTTGGTGGATGTTCTTTTTGGCAATTTTGAAGGCATTACATCTTTGTAGCAATCTAACAATTCAGCCACTACACTAGGGACTTCTATAGATGACTCTTCTTTCACTTCAACCATTGTTGTCAGAAATGCTTCCTCACCATGTTTAAGCCCTTTCTCTACAACCAGAGCCGAAATAAAAGAAAACTTTTGCTTGCATTTCCTTGTACATCAAGTCGTCCACATTTAATAAACCAAGGATCTTGTTCTCTTATGAACATAATTTCGCTCAAATGTGGATAAACAATAGCCTTATTTTTCCACAAGAAATCAATTTTGAGAATCACATCGAAATCATCCAAAGGAATTACCATCATGTTGCATTATCTAGTCCATACATCTATTGTTAAAGACACAATATATATCATTCCATCCACATCTCTAGCTTTGACATTTACTGTCTTTAGCCTATTCGAACTCTTGCTTACTTTCAACTCAAATTTACCAGCCATCTGATCTACATTAAAGGTGAGAATAACACCTGTATCAACCATTACATTCATAATCATACCACTAATATGTCTACAAATGCATTAACAAAGCATATGTTTTGCTTTTCTCTTCTGTTAGAGTATTCAGCAACTAGAGAGGATTAATAAGGGTTGCAACTTCACTCTTTGGTTCATCTTCTGTCACCATTGCATTGAGTTTTTCTTGCTTGAGATACTACCTTGCATAGTGAGGACCACCACAAATGTAAAAACCAGAATTTTTATTTTTCTACCCATTTGTAGAAGTACCAATGTTTCTATTCACCTTGGCCTTCCCTTTATCATTCTGGCCATATCTTGTTTCCCCACATGATTTTCCATTTCCCCATTTATTCTTCTCCTTCTAGTGGGCTTTGTCTTTATGTTAGGTTGACTTGGAGGTTCCCCCTTCCTCCTTATCTTTGCTTGGACACAAATCAATTAACATGTCTGCAATAGCAATTATACTAGGCAGATCATCTACCCCTACCTCTTTCATTCAATATGTTCTCAAGTTTGACAGAAAATTAAAGAGCTTATCTTCTTTAGCTAGTTTCTTAATGTCCAACATCAGTGAATTGAAATTTTTGACATAGTTACAAATAGAACCATTATGTTTCTTCTTATATAAAATCTCTCATGCTAACCAGGACATCTTGTAAGGGAGAAATTGGTCCTTCAATTCGTCCCCCACCTCCTTGATTCAATATGTGTTCAAGTTTGAAGACCACACAGAAAATTGAAGAGCTTATCTTCTTTAGTTATGTTCCTAATGTCTAACATCAACAAACTAAAATTGTTGATATTGTTTCAAATAGAACCATTCTGTTTCATCTTCCACAAATTCTCTCATGCTATCCGGGACGTCTTTGTGTTCCTATAAGCCTATGTTCCCAACAAGTTTACATTAGTACATAATGTAATAGTCCAGACCACCCGCTCACAGATATTATCCGCTTTAGGTTGCCCTCGGGCCAAACTCCTCACAGTTTTGCTCTTCCCACCCTTGGAAAAATGCGTTTTAGGGGGAAAGGTATCTATACCCTTATAAGGCATACTCCATTCTTCTCTCTACCTGATGTGAGATCTCACACTCTTCACCCCCTTAAGGCCCAACCTAGCTGGCACAACTGTTTGGGTATGGCTCTGATACTATTTGTAACTGCCCAGACCACCCGCCCACACATAAACTTAAATAACTCAAAGTTAGGGGTATATCCATGATGTGGATGGTAACAATGAAACTAACTACCATTCTCCATATATGTGGAAAATTAGCTAGGGATTAAGCCTAAGTTATTTAATATTTAAATATTTGGATAGAAAGGAAGCTACAACCTAAACTGGAAATAATCAAAAGAAAAATCTACCTCACTAGACCTGGGTAGTATATACACTCTTTGTCATCTAGCTACATGAGCGAAATCTCCTTAAGGATATAGAATTTCCTGCTCAACTTCTTAAACCTAACTCTCCCTAGCTTTTTAGGTGTAGGCTTACTTCAAAGTTTTTACAAAAGTTCCTAGACATTAAATTTAATGATGGGTTTTGGATATGAAGTCTTTTACTAGACCTAATTAAGCCATGTTCATATGATATTCTAAAATGAGGCTTAGTTATTATAAGGGAGGGAGAAAATGTATCAATAAACCTAAGGGATGTAGAGCTGTTATGTCAACAATTTGATGCAATAAACCTTACATCACTACATCCACCAGATCTAGAATTATATGCTTTGCTCCCTAAATTAATTATATCATCTCTACTACTCTCTATAAATTAAAAATGTAAGAAGGATAGGATGTAATCTTATACGTAGATAGAAGACAAACACGTCAATTATCTTAGTTATTCAATCATCTCAAGAAGGTGGGAAGGTAGACAAAAATAATAGGGCTGCTCTTTTACAAAACTCTCAAAAATTATAAAAGTGAGCCATCTACACATCTTACGCATTATATAGAGGGATGGATATTCAAGACCTATATAGATTAATGGTTAAGATTAAACAATGATTTTCCTTCCTATGCATAATGGGAACATCTCTTCAACATTTTTGTTCCATAATAATATTCCTAGAGAATCTTTGAGGGATGATTCATCTGACAACATCAACCCGCCTTGAACAAGCCTGCCTGTAGTTAACCAAAGATGAGTGGCTGAAGATGGTTGTCAATCTATCATAAGTAAACCTAAGATGGTTATCCAAAAGATGATCTTTCTTTTATGCTTGTCTCCAGCAGACCTATAAGGATTTATCATTAGCATTCAAAAAATGATTTTATGGTAACTTTGGATTAGATACTTCAGACATGTGACAACGTGATTAACTAGTTAAGCGATACTCAATCGACTTAAAAGTTATCCTGATCAAGTCAACATCTCTATATACTTAGGGTCCCAAAAGTATCACTCTCGATCTAAGTTTTTATTTAAAAAAAACTATGAGGCAAATGATACATACCTATTGAGTGTACATATCAAGTAGGATTCATCAATCTTCTTTAGGCTTACAAGTTTCAAGCTTGTATAAGAGACTCAATTATTTGAAAAAGGTAAGTTAATTCAAGATAGGATTTATTTATATGAGGAGATAGAGTCCTAATTAAATAACAACTAAGATATTTAATGGAAGTTTGATCCAACTTTACTAAAGATAGTTAAAAGTCCATCTACACTTTTTGAAAGATTGTCTATAAAAAGAGACACTCAAGATAAGTTTTTATAATCATTATTATGAATCTCAATCGTAATTTATCTACATACTTATCATGTTGGGCACCGATTCCGGAACCCAACTCTTGCTCTAATATCACTCATGTTGGGCACCGATTCCGGAGCCCAACTTTGGATACGGAATGTGAGCTTAATCCGATGGAATTTCTTGAACATCATCGATTTACCTTCTTGGCTTTGATACCTCATTACGAGGGAAACAATATAATTATACTCTTTAATCCATTACTCACAACTCATAGTCATCCTTCACATTCGATACCCTCAAACAAAGAGTTTTACAAAGTTATAATGGCCTTTCAAGCTACAATACTTCATAATCTGAAATCTCAAATTACAAACGTTACAAGAACTACAAAATAACAAAAGAAATAATTCCTTTAGGCTCTCGAACACTTGATCTTCTAGCTATAACCTGAGGATGGGACAGAGAGGGGGTGAGCTTAACAGCTCGTGGGTAACAGTTTATACTAAAAGATAAGGAAAAACCTTGAAGGTTTTACTTGTCTTAGAAAATATCCTATTGAATCATAAAAATGCTTACTTTTCAAAATTCTTGCCGTGCAGTCAAAATTCACAACTTATAAAACATGAATGCATCAACTTGACAATTCACAGATGTAATGCACAACAAATGACTCGAGGGTTCTATGAAACAGAATGAGAAAATCAAAGTTTACCCCATGAACAGAATGAGTCCAATTTTGGAGCTTATATGCCACAAGCGGGCAGCCGGGAGAAGGCTCTTATCGACGTGCACATGACGAACAGAATGGTTCCACTCTCTCTCAAACAGAAGCACATAAACATGCTCAAAGTCATTTTATCAAATGCTCATACTTTCTCTTGATCACTTATACAAAATGCGATGATATTTTTCAAGACATAACATAAAATGTTTCAATGCATTTCTATCTTTATTTCGAATTTCATCAAAAGTTCATATACCAAGTCAAAAAGAGTTCTCAAATCATTCATAACAGTAGATGCAACACTTATGATGCAATTGAAATCAGAAAACTTCTTTGATTTAATGAAAACAGTAGTGGCTTATTGATTTTATTATAAACATGTACCCACCTTGATTTCCTTGCTTAAAGACTTGACTTGCTCAAAATGTCTCTTTTCTTTGCAAATAACCTGAGGTATCAAAGGTTCTTTCCTGTTGTTCCTCTTGTCTCTCTTGATCCCTTTATGCAATAACAAAAATCCAACTCAATAGGGTTTTCTATTGAAAAATCCCTCAAAGCACAATCAATAAGATTGGTTCTAAAATACTTAAACCCAAACATTTTCTAAACTCTATGAACTAAAATCCTTCCAAAAATTCAAGAGATTTAAAATGATCTTACCTTCATTCTTCACCAAATGAAGGGATATTTAGCTCAAAAGAAAGCTCTTCTCTTCTTCTACCTTTTTCTCTTCTTGAACAACCTCAAAACTCTCTCTTGAAGGCTAAAGAAATTAAAACCCTAGCTTGTTTTCTCTTCTTTCTCTCTTTCATTCTTTTTCATGTTTTCTCTCTCTTATCTCTTTTCTCATCCACTCATTTTGCTTCTCTAGAATCCCCTCATTCACGTTTTTCTTCCTCATTTATAAGAAAGATAGTACTTCTTCTTCCAATTATACCCTTAATGAGTCCAAAAAGTCCATTTTATCCTTCCTTATAGGCTTATGTTCTTTTAAACTTAAGTATCTTGCCGACAGTACCCTTAACATTCTAACATAACACTTTCTTCTAGAAACATGTCCCCCCATTTTGTAGGTTTCTAAGGCCACTGAAATCATTTCATTTGGTTCAATGGTTCAAAAGATATACTTCAAACAGTTTTGGACTTCTCTTGTCCAAAATAGTATATTATGCACAACTTTCATCGGGAATTTAAACATCTTAGAGACTGCATTAGATTCCAAGTTCTTCATACCATTTGTAGTTCCATGTCTCTAGTTTACCACAAATCAAAAATCATCTCATTTAGACCTCTACTGATCCAGAAAATATTAAAATACTGAAGTATGTTCAGTGAGATAACACCTGTCCATATGATTGAAGAACACACTCACTGTACCCGTCTCACTCTTTTCACTTAATCTCTATCCATACATTTAAGATAGCTTCAATTTCTGGTGGAGATGTAGAGCAAATTCTTACGAATCCAATGGTTCAAGAATCAAGTCATTTGGAGGTCTAGTGAAGAAGTTATGGCCAAAAGACTCCAACACGTTTATGCCCTCACTTGTAATGTACATGTCTCGGTGCGAATGCTATAACTTTTACTACAAATGTTGGATTGACTTTGTTTTTTGACCATTGGAAAGAGAACTTCGAGATCTACAACTTTTATGAAGACCTAGAAGGCCAATTCTATCGTCTTACCTCTGTATCGTCTCACGTTTCTTCCGTATACTTTTCTATCGATCACTTTTCCATCGTTCACTTTTCTGCGTCTGATTTTTGCTTAGAATGTCTCCACTTATAAGGATCATAACTTTTGACTCCGATATCTAAATTTTTCACACTATATACCGTTGGAAAGATAAATAAAAGATGTACAACTTTCCAAAAGGCAATGTTGCTAAAATATATTTATATCAATCCCAAATTTGCCCCTAAAGTCCAGACATGAATTTCTCATTCATACGCCAACATACTGCACCAAATTTTTAACTTCATAAGAGATGTAGCCATATATTTCTAGTTTAATCCAAATCAAGAATCATCTCGTTTGGATAACTAGAGAAAACGTTATAGCTAACATACCGAAGCACACTCAGTAAATATTTTCCAGATCACTACCAATCTTGTTTCTAAAACGTTATAGCTAACATACCGAAGCACACTCAGTAAATATTTTCCAGATCACTACCAATCTTGTTTCCACATCTTACCTTATCACAACTTATACCAAGATCACTCTTTCTATTCCTTCTACTCCTCATGTTCAATAAAATCACATTTAGTATCAATTATACCCGGAAGTTGTCAATGAATGCATGTACCACTTTTTATGCGAAAACATTATGCAAAACATTCCGTATTTATGTGCATATGTGCTAATATGATGCATGAGCAAGAAAATGCATTGTCTTAATTTCTCTTTGAGCTCACATGTACTGAAATTTCGGGTCCTAGCCCTTAATATGGGGATGGAGATGCTACATAATTAGATCTAAAGCACTCTAATAAACTATCGGAACATCATACGAGATCTCTCTCCGCACAATTACCAACATGATTTATTACGGTTTCTATTAAATCACCTAACTCTCATTAATTTGATTTAATCATTTTTCATTCAGTTCACCCTCTCAGTTTATTACCGAATTATGTAAGAACGTAATTAAATCACAACATTCATTTAAATAACAAAATAAACTAAATTATCATTAAATCAAAATAAAATCCTAAAGGAGAGTCTAGAACATCATCAATATTCCAAATCCTATCATCATACTTTCCATCTCAATTCTATACATAAATAAAATGGAAATGAAAAATCAAATACAACTTGAAATAGATGATGGAAGGCAGCGATGTCGGAAATCTCTTGATCTGGGAAGCACGTCGAATCAATTTCCACTTTCTCTTCTTCCTCTTCCTTCTTCTCTTTCTCTCTCTTAGTATTCCCACTTAAGGTTTCAATAGTGGCTGTATGGAAGCTCCTCTTTATTTTTTCTTTTTATATCCTCTTATGTTTTGGGTAACCCTAGGTTTTTTCTGTGGTCCGAAAGGTCCAAAAAATCCCCCAAAACTTGACGTTCATGAGTATCTACGTGTCTGCCAGATGCAGGCCACCATCGTGGCTCACATTTGAGCCTTCTGTCCCGATTGTGGCATGCAGGCCACGATCGTGGGCCAACTATGGAGCTTCTGTCATGATCGTGGCCTGCCTGCCATGATCTTGGGCTGTTGCTTCAGCCCGAATGTCTCGAAACTCCTCCATTTTTTGATGTTGACCCTAAAACACTAGCAAACACATCAAGGTACCTAAAAAATATAATATTTAAGCTCAATGACTTGTACTAACCCATAAAGCACTTAAAACATAAATAATTAACAAACTAACACAATTCTAACCCAAACACGTACTAATTGATTGAATTAACTGCTAAACACATATCAAACTATGTCATAAAACACGATGCAATTTACACTTATCAACATCCCCACACTTAAATGTTTTCTTGTCCTCATATAAACAAAACAACAAACAACATAAAATCATGAAGCACACAATGCAATAATGAGGCAATGGCTTCAACTTCATGAAACAAATTTAATTATAAACACAATCATTCAAGTTATTCTAAATCATTTAACATGCAAAATCCATGTCTCAATGCTCTGGACTAAATATACATACTAATCAAGACCCAAATGTCAAGTTAATTCACCCTTTCAATTGTATACACACATTAATAATTGATACACTTATATTTTCATATATGTTTAGGACTTAATTCAGAGTCATTTACATTCATTTTATGTTCATCTATGGCTGGTTTATCATGTTTTAGCATTATTCGAGGTTCGTTGACGTAAAATGCATAAATGAAACAAATAGACTCAAATTGCACTGTTTTTGGGTTTCTGGCAAACTTGACCTTTAGTCATTGTGGGAATTTTATCTCGAGATTTGTTTAGCCAAAAATTCTGAATTTTCATACTTAAATTCTTGACTCATTAACGGATTGTTTGGGACTAATTGCAGATTTTTCTGAGCTGGAATTTAGGAGAAATAAATTCCCGAAATTTGCGTCAGATTTTGGATCGCTAGAATGACCTTTCGACAATGTTTTGATCATAACTTTTGACTCAGATGGCGAAATCCTGTGTTTCAAGTCTCATATTGAAGATAACTCAAAGACAAAGATATTGATAAAATTTTAGCTCCTAAATCGTCACCGTTTAGTTTTTATACACTGTCAAAATTGACCTTGAAAAATCTATTCCATAGCTAGCATCCAAGAAGAAAACAAAGGACTGCCTTCATTTTATTCAAGACACGTAGCAGCACTTTATTCACGCACAAGAGACAACACAGCTCTTATTGACCAGCGCACTATGCATTTCACGCAAGCAGCAGCCTCCATGCAATAGCCGCAAGCTCCACTCTTCACTAAAAAGCCAAGCAGCCTTTTATTGACTAACAGCTAGCTTCCAATTACACCTCTCCAATCATGCATGCAAACCACGCCACTTACAAGCTCCATATTTCAACAACACACGCAACAAGGTGGAGAAGCATTTTTACAGCTCACATACATGCAGTCAGCCCCTCCAAATTAACGCAAACCCTCCTGTTGAGTTTTGGCTCCTTTGTTTGTCCCATATTGGTTGGGGAAAACAATTGGGGTAAGACTCTTGCCTATATAAGGAGGTTGCTACCTCCTTAGTTAATGCAACAATACAAAGTCAAAGATTTGTATGACAAATTTGACTCTAGTTAAATTCCTCTTTTGAGGTGAGAGTTGGAGAGTTTGTTGTGGGTATTTCTTTGTGGATGTGTTGGTGTATTGGGGGATTAGGTGAGAGAAAAAATTGTGTGATTGTAAGGATTTTTCACATAGTGAGTTTTCTTCTTGTTGCCCGTGGTTTTTTCTCCGGTTTGGGAGTTTCCACGTAAATTCTCTTGTTTTGTTATTATTTCTTTATTTTCTGATATTTTTGTCTATCAAATATCCTTGGGCGTGGGTTCGGGAGGTCTAAATTACCAACAGGTTGGAGGGGTTGATTGGAGAGTGTGTGGTGCATGGTTGTTTTGGGCTTTGATCTGATAAGATAGAAATTTGAAACATAGGTTTTCTGAAGATGGCGTCGAAGCGGATCCTGAAGGAACTCAAGGATTTGCAGAAGAAACAAACACAAACCTGGAGCAACCTTAAGAAAAAACACAGCAAGGCCCTCAAGATGCTATAGTCAGTGGCGCAGAGGAAAAAGTTATTTTTGTGAAAAAACTGTTTTAGAATCTACGAAAACTTGTCAAATAATAAGAAAACGTATTTTTTATGTTTTCGTAAAGCAGTTGTAGATTTTTTAATTTTGAAAACAGGATAACACAAAAATAACGAACCAAACCTGTTTTAAGAGAAAGTTTTAATTTTTATAAAACCACAACAAAAAACAAGGGGAAAAAAAACAAAACAAACACCCCCTTAATATATTGTCTGTCCGTACTAGTAAGCAGCAAATAGTTGGCTGAGATAGAAGTGTGTAGTCACCGGTCTGTCGGAAGAGGTGAGCTTGTCAAAGTAAATACATCAAATTAGCACTAAGACACAAAATGTGATTACTTACCTCGCCTTCCCCTTTCCATTTCCTGACCTTTCCTTGCCTTTCTTATGTCCTTTCATCTTCCTATCAATTTAATCACGGGATACATGACCTATTATCACACGATAAAGTGCCGTTAGGATTGTCATGTCTTCCGCACTCCATTAGTTAGTTTTTTTTTTAATTCACGATAAATGAACTCTTAAATTATTTAAATAAGTAAATAAAAAGTAAATCCCTTTAAATTAGGTAACTTTAGGAACTTGGAGAAAAAAAAAAAGACTTAAGGATCAAATTACATAGTTTGTGTTAATGTTAAAAGCGCTCTTTTGCATGCACAATGTATAATACATAACATATACATACACCTGTAAGTGGATTGGTTAAAAATATCAACTTTTTTTTTTTAATTTTTGTGTGTGGATATTTTAACATATCTGTAAGAAAAGAATTCCATTAATATTAATTTCTAGAAATTTGATATGGTAAAATTTTAAGGTCAACCCACGACGTACGAGACATAACTTGAGGAAATGAGTTGTTTAATGTTACCATTGCAGTAGTTGTAATACGATTGACCTCTGAAGAAATAATATTGATTGGCAATTACATTTCTGATGATAAGTATGCTTCCGAATGGTGTTTCATGATAAAAATCCACGTACGACAAAAAGGAATTTTTAAATTGCAACAGTAGTGGCAGATTCTTACAAATTACACATCTTAAACCATAATGTGAATTTTCATGGATGGATAAAAATATAAATGCCATTAGTCCGTTTCAAATAACAAAAGGAATCAAATTTTGTGTCTCTCATTCTTTAGAGGTTGAGTTGAGGCTTGCTTAAACAATATTCGGTCGGAATTGAATTTTACGATAGAGTGGTGAAATTAAGGCATATCACTTCGTAAAATGATCAAGTGTACGTTAAAAGCGTAGAGAGAAAAACAGAGATCAACAATATGCCTCCAACAGGGACTTGGTAACCACTTCAGGCCTTTGGAAGCCTTGCGCACTGTTCCTCTGTTTCTTTCTTTTCCTTGGCACATGAACATATAAATATGATATGAAAAACAGAGATCAACAATATGCCTGAAAATGGATACCAAGTCCCTGTTACCAACAGAGACTTGGTAACCACTTCAGACCTTAGGAAGCCTTGCACACTATTCCTCTGTTTCTTTCTTTTCTTTGGCACATGAACATATAAATATGATGCGACAAATGTTATATCAGATTTAGTATCGGATTGAGTTCTGGTACAGATATCGATCAATACCGGGTATCATTTTGAGTAATTTTTAAAAAAATTACAAAATAGTTTCTAATTTTTTTTAAAATTGCAAAATTATTTATTGTCATATTGTACAATTATGCTGTATACTTTTAACCTCGTTTTCAAAAATCATAATAATAAATAATAAATAATAATCACAATTAATATAAAATAACAATAATTTTCATATAT
>JANZLH020000156.1:6348025-6360899 GCA_026770325.2 Erythroxylum fimbriatum | reverse complement strand
TCATCATAATTGAAAATTATAATATAGTTACTTTGGTCTTATGCTAAGCAAACAAAGATGAAGGCTATAGGGCGTTTGTCAAATTTATCAAAAGTGTAAAAAATGAAAATGAACATTTTGTTGCCTTTATTAAGAGTGACTATAGTAGGGAATTTAAAAGTTAAAAATTTGAAAAATTTGTGAGGATTTAATAGGGCATTTAATAGAAGAAATTACAATTGAAGAATCTACTCACCGGCGCTGACGACAACACCAACGACAGACTAGAAAGTGGGGGAGAACTCGCCGGAGGAGATGACAAGAGAGGGAGAAGAAGAAAAACAAAGCAGAACCGACGGTTGGGGGGGTCTGCGGGTTTGTTTTAAACAATACAAAACGATGTCGTTTGGTGTTAAACCAAACGACATCATTTTGTGTAAGTTAATAACGTTCAACCACAAGGAGACGACAACATATTGGTATAAATTTACCGACGGAATTTTCCGTCGCTAATATTCCTTTGGAAAAACCAAACGACGTCGTTTTATTTAAGTTAATAACGTTCAACCACAAGGAGATGACAACGTATTGGTTTAAAATTTACCAATTGAATTTTCTGTCACTAATATTCCGTTGGAAAAGTCAATACTTCGTTTTTCCTCCACCAATTTTTACCTTAGTTGCCGACGGTATTGTTCCGTCACTAAGTTAAATTTTCTTGACACTTTTTCCAACGGATAAATAAATACCGTCGGTAATTTGGAACGGTTTGTTTTCCGTCGTTATTTTTTTGTCGCCAATTCCTTATTTTCTTGTAGTGGATGTTAAAACTACTTTCTTGCATGGAGATTTGGAAAAGGATATATACTTGAAACAGGTAGAAGGTTTTCAAGCTAAAGACAAGGAGAATCTGGTCTACTTATTGAAGAAAAGCTTATATGGATTAAAAACAAGCTCCAAAGTAATAATATCGAAAGTATGACACCTTTATGTAAAATTATGGTTACAAGCAAACTTATGTTTTGTGTATATTTTAGGAAGTTCATAAGTGGAAACTTTATCATTCTTTTTCTATATGTTGATGATATGTTAATTGTAGGTAAAAATGTTAAAATAATACAAAATTTGAAGGATGATTTGTCTAAGTCTTTTGATATCAAAAATTTTGGGACCAACAAAGTAGATTTTAGGTTTGGAAATAGCTCGAGAAAGGAAGAGTAAAAAACTATGGTTGTCATAGGAAAGATAAATTAAACGGGTGTTAGAAAGGTTTAATATAAAACATGTCAAGACAGTTAGTACGCCACTGACACATCACTTTAAGCTAAGTAAGCGTACATGTCCCTCAGCAAAAAAATTAGAAAGATAATATGTCTATTGTTCCATACTAATCTGTTGTAGGGTGTATGATGTATCCAATTGTGTGTAAAAGGTCAAATATTGCACAGGTTGTTGGGTTAGTGAGCAAATACTTGCCTAATTCAAGGAAGATTACTAGGAAGCAGTGAAATAGATTTTGAAATACTTAAGAGGTACGTCAAAGTAAGGTTTGAGTTTTGGTGATAGTGAGCCAATTCTAGGAGGTTATACGGGTGCAGATATGGTTAGAGATCCTGATGGAAGAAAATTCACTTCAGTTTTTTTGTTCAAGTTTACAAGGGAACCAATTTCGTGGCAATCCAAGCTACAAAAGTGTGTGACTTTATCTACGAATGAAGCAGAGTATGTAACTACAATGGAAGCTAACAAGGAGATGATCTAGTTGAAAAGGTTCCTTTAAGAGTTCATAATATAAAAGAGAAAAAGATATAAGTTTAAATATAGTGTGTGGCCAAAACATTAAAAAAGTGAGGAAAATTAAAGAGAAAGCAAGTAGAAAAGTATTCTAATCCTTTTTTGATTATTTTTTGGGTGGGTTCAAAAATTTGATGATTGATATATCAACTTTGATTTCAATCTTGAAACTTGGTAAGACAACTTGCAATTTTGGGTTGAGATATTGTTTCAAGTAAAGGCCAGTTGCTTGGCAATAAACTTTATAAATTCTTGTTTGAATTTAATGAATTTATTTGTCGGTTTAGTTCGTGATTTTTTCCTTTACATTAGAGGGTTTTCCATATAAATCTTAGTATTTGTTTTGTTATTAAGTTTCTTACTCTCCTATTGATTTGCTAGTTAAAGTTGAAGAGTGCTTTTTGTTTTTGTTTTTGATCTTTAATTGATTTTTTAGAGAATTGTGATATTGATTCCCAACATCGAGTTTTTGACTGTTGTGGTTGGTAAAAGTCTTGCAGTATAACCTTTCAATGATTGATTTGTGTGATGATCAGCTAATTAGGCCGTTGACTAGGATTATGGATGTTTTTTGATGTTGGTGCCATCTGTATCTTCTTTATAATCGTTAAAATTTTTGTTCACTACTGATCTGTTGTTACTCGTAATCATTCATCAGGTTATCCATGGAACTTTGTGCCATTTTTAATGGGAGTGATAATCTTATCTTCTATTTATTGGTAAAAGCTTTACCATAAATATCATATTCTTATCCATTGCTTTATTATACCGAATAAGACTCCTTCAAGTTCCCGAGTTCGTGCCAAGGTGCTATATGCCATATCCAAAGACAGGCTGAGAAGGGAGCCTGATGGTCTCCAGTATGAGGTCCAAGCACGTGACCCAACAAAAATGGATTTTCAAGTGCTCAAAGATCAGGCAAATACAGTGAAAAATATGTGCTTAGGATTTAACAAATTATGACAAGGTCCTCTTACTCCTTTACACCATACATGTAACGACTCCTATTTGGACAAAAACTTTGTACGTAAAAAACTACTAGAACTGGGGACGAGTGTAGGCTCCGTTTTTCTTCATCCTTGTGTGAAAAGCAAATTTCATACAGTTTGTTGGTTAAGCATGATCGATGAGAAAGGAATGTGGTCCAGCAGATTATTTCTAATTTGAAGTGTGTCTTGATGTCCTTGAGGTAAGATCATGAGACCAAAATTCGTTATAGCAAGAAGTTGAATTGCCTTTAGAATTTCAAAATCGAAAATTAAACCTCAAAACTGAGTTTAACTATCTTGTGCTGCATCCACTGAATGCTTCAGCGGATGAGGAGAAGAAAAGATTCTCATTTTGTTAAGACAACTGCACAGAAACTACTACTATTAAAAGCGAGTTTTAATTTGACGAAACTAAATGCAACTTCAGGCTACTCTTGTTGTCCCTCTTCTTCATTCTCTTGCTCATTTTCACCTGATAACTCCTCCAAAGCTTTTCCCCTGGGCTCAGGCACTAGTGGAGTCAACAACAGACTAAAAAAGTTGATAAAGACCGATAAAATAAGCCAGTTCTGGACACCAACACCAATGCCAGGAGGGTATCGTGAGTCTATCTTGTTCTTGTCCCGGTTCTGGGCCAATTAAAGGAAACTGAACGCACCAAATAAAATGCTGAGTTTCCCAGCTGCTACAGGTATACCATAACAAATAAATCGTAACCTGGCTGGAAAAATCTCAGCTGGTACACGAATGTTGTAGCATTAGGTCTAAAATTCACCGAGAAGAAGATAAATGAATAGGTGACAACAAATCCAATACGATGGTCCTTATGAGTCTAGTGCTTGTATGGAAAGGCTAATGCGAACATAAACATTGTCATGAAGAAGAGTATATTAATTGGATGAAAAATCTTCCAATATGTCAAGAGCTACTGTAAACTCATCTTGGTGGGCTTACTACTTAGATGCTTTCAACAGTTTTTTGCTCCGCACTTGACTACCCAGTGTTTACCATGGGCACGATAACTGGTAGAGAGAACAAAAAATTCTTTCATTTCTATTATAAAATGTTCATGCAGTATACAAATAAGGATTGAGAGAGTAACTAATTATTCAACTTATTTAGAGATGTAAAACAGCAAAACAAATAATCGATTTTGTCTGTCTTTTGTTGAATCTTTTTTATCAATTGATAGATAATTGGATAAGCCAATGATTTTTTTTCCATGTTTCAGAATAAGGTTAACCAACATGTTAACTAATCAATTACAATAAATTGGAGCAGATTTTGCAGTTTTTTCCTTTTGCGTTCTGTAGTAAGAGTAGTTATGAACCCTATAGGCCATCCCCACGAGGGGTGGTAAAAAGAGGGCCGTAATTGGTAGAAAAAACCCGCAACTCCTTGGGGTTATCCTGTACTTGGAAGAAGAAGTAGAAAAAGGAATAAATATAGCGATAATTTGATTCTTCGTTGCCGTAGTAAATACGAGAGAAAATATAATTTGTTCTTCGTCTTAAAAAAAAGAGAAATTGATTGTGACACGTTCACTAAAAAAAATCTTTTTCTAGCAAATCATTTATTAAGAAAAATAAATACATTTAACACAAAAATTCCAATGAATTGAATTGGGTGCATAAATCTAAGAAATAATGAGAATTCTTGCTCTCTCTCAATATCTCTCACAATTTGAAAATTTAGGATTGAATTGATGTCCTTTCATTGATTCCTCCTAAATTTGGATTTGAATTGATGTCCTTTCAATAATTTCTCCTAAATTCGATTGATTTATCCTAAAGATTTTCTTTCAATTGAAATTTGGTTATTCACCGTGTACGAGGATCCCCACTAAGCATCCATGGCTGAATGGCTAAGCGCGTACAAATATTCTTATTCACCGTGTACGAGGATCCCCACTAAGCATCCATGGCTGAATGGCTAAGCGCGTACAAATATTCCTTGAATATTAGGAGTTGTAGTATTGAAGATTAGTTTTTTATTATTCAATGAGTATCTTATATTTCATAAAAATTGGGGGAAATATAATACTTACCCAAAGGCCACCTTATCCAACTTTCCGGCGTTAAGATACGTTTTATCTGTGTATTCTTGATAAACCAGTGCTTTTATATAAATTTAGGAGGTTCTATTTGGAAAGTAAGAAGCCCCTTTGACATCTCTTCATCTGCAAAGAATTTTCGATGTGAGCTCTCTTCATCTACAAAGAATTCTCGATGTGAGGGATCGATAAACCTTTTAGATCTTATTAACCAAAGAGATGCAAGTTTGCACTATAGTTAGTTCAGCACCAATCATGAACCCCCGAGGAATTCCAAGAATTCTAGTTATATACTCATTCCAACCCTCAACTCTCTTTTCTAGGTTTATCAATATTGAATCAACTGAACACACTTCTAATACTTGTTCAACTTTTGGAAGATCTTATGTTTTGTCAACCAACGACTCATAGGTAGTGGCTTGGTTAAGGGAATCCACTAGAGCCGTAGTGAAAGCAAGTCTTCATAAGGAAATTGTCATTACTTATAGACCTCCACTTATGTCAAAAGCCACTCTAAACCAACAACTAGGTGTAGTACTATATAAAGCTAAGAGTGTTTATGCTCTTGCAATCCTAAAAAAATCCTCCATAGCATTCATACTCTTTGCAGGAGGAATCCATCCAATCTCACTGAAGATATCCTTTTGGAAAACATTTTGGCTACAAAATGCAACAATAACCATGTGCCCGTGGTTCCAAACAAGTGAAGTCCATGATGGCTAGCAAACTCTTTCCAGAACAAATCGAAGGAATTATGTTGGACCCCGAACTTTTCTTAGAAGTTAGAACTATTGAATGGGAAATTTTTGGCGATTAGTCATGAATAAAGAACAAATGAATGAAAACAATTTTGAATTAGAAATGATAGACAAGAGTAAAGTGGTGAATGAGAAATGTGGACAGATTCATGTTTTGGTCTGGTGGTTTTGGTGGATAAGAGATTTTGAAATGGAAAGAATGAAGGTGAAAGTTAGAAGTAAAATGAATGCAAAAATGAAGTTAAATTTGTGTAGTAAGTTGATGAAGTATATGTATATATGTGTATGTTCTGTTACTATTCATAATTAATCATGGACTATAATTTCTTTATGGATGATATTGATTTGAAATGGAGTTGAGAATGAGGAGTAAATGAAGTAGAAAAGGTGATCTTGGTATGAGTCGTGTTAAGGAAAGAGTCTGAAACAAAATGGGTAGTTGATTTGTAAAATTTTCACTGAGTGTGCTTCGGTCTGTTAGCCATAACTTTTTCTCTAGTTATCCAAACAAGATGATTTTTAATTTGGATTAAACTAGAAACACATGGCTACATTTCTTATGAAGACATTGACTTTAAATTCTGTTTTAAGAATCTCAAATATGTCATGAAGTTTAAAACTGGGAGCAGTGCATTGGGAGATGAACGTAAAGTTCGTGGTCTAACTTCAGAGGAAAATTATGGGGTGATCCAGGCTGAATTAGGCAAAGTTTCTTTTAGAAAGTTATAGGTCTTTCTTTTATCTTTCCAACGGTATATACTATGAGAATTTTGGACATTGGATTTAAAAGTTATGGTCCTTATAAGAGAAGATATTTAGGAGTATAGATAATATCGTCTATGATGACGTTACATCTTCTGCGATGACGTCATATCGTCTGTGAATACGTATTGTTTATGATGACATCATATCGTCTATAATGGCGCCATATCGTCTGGTGCTACTTTTTTCTTCTTCTGCTTTCTGCTTCTTGTGCTTTCTGCTTCTTCTGCTTTCTGCTCCTTCTATGGTTTACTTCTGCTTCTTCTATAGTTGACTGAAACTTGTTCTGTGCACTATTTGTCTGATCCTTTCATCTGGTACAATTTTGTCCCTTTAGACGATAGAATCTGTTTTCGAGGTCATCATGAAAGTTGTAGTTCTTGAAGTCCTCTTTCAAACCATCAAGGAACACCTTAATCCGATATCTATAGGGAAAGTAATGGCAATTTTCCCAATTCTTCTGACCCTTAGTCTAGTTTCATCTGATCTTATCGTTTGGTTCATTTTTGACCCTTAAGATGATAGAATCTATCTTCACGATCTTCATAAAAGTTATAGATCTCAAAGTGTTTTTTCAAACCGTCCAAGAACAACCTTGATTCAACATCTATAGAGAAAGTTATGCCAATTGTCCCGAATCAGGTTCAATATGATTGAGAACAAAATCATGTGTGATTCTTTCGGCCATAACTTTGTTATCCGACCTCCAAATAAAGTGATTCTTGAACCCATAAATTCTTCATACATTTTTCTGTCCCTCTGATTGAGCCCAAGTTTATTATATAAATTGGTGACATTAACTCCTATTTCTAGATTTTGTGCTTAAATTGACTCTTGAGTGTGTACTTTTATTTTATGTAGTTTGATTGTAAAAATTATCACAAATCAGTATTAATTGCACTAATTAATTTTTTGAGAATAATTGATATTGAAAACTACCATTGTTGATTGTAGGAACCTCAAGGAGAAGGGACTCAAGAAGAAGATGTAAAGTCAAAGAAGGCTGAAGTGAAGTCAACAAGAGAACAGGCGCTATAAGAAGTTCGCCGCAGTAAAGTAGATCTGTCGCCGCAGCGAAATACAAAGGAATCCATGCTGAACTTTCGGGAAAAGTTCGCTGCGGCGAAGGATCCAGCAATGAAGTGAAAACTTTCGGGAAAAGTATGCTGCGGCGAACTTATTTATCGTTGCGACGAACCTTCAAAAACCCAAGCCATATTTGAAAAAATCACCTACTGTGTGACTCGACTCAATCATCCTTCATTTAAAAACCTACCAAATTAGGTTACCAAGCAGCTGAATACAGAGGGAGAGAAGCGACAGAAACATCAAGAACATACACACTCTCGTCTCTCTCACTCAACTTAACCATCATCCATCACTTCTTTCCATTTTTATCGCCGCCTTCATCATTTTCTGCTGCTGCCATGGATGCTCTTGGTGGGTTTCCGGTCGTGAGTTCTCACGAAGCAATGCTTGGCTAAGCACCATTTCCTCTTGAAGATGTAGCATTGGTTTGAGTTCAATGGGCTTCAAAGGGGAGTATTCATGTTTAGCTACATTGTTATGAACTCCTTAGTTAGGATTTATGCTTTGTAGTTGGATTTTCTTTATTACAGTTTAATCAAGTGTTAAACAATGAATTGTGTTATTGGGTTTGTTGATGTAGAACTTGGAGCTTTAATATATGAAGTCCCATATATGTCTTTTTGTGATTTTGTTAATTCTCTTTTATCTACCTAGTTGTATTTGATATTGAGATGATGCTAGATTCCAAATTGACCACTTACATTAACTTACCCGTTGCACACACTAAGATGCATTCAACAAGGTTTTAAGAAATGGAGTTCATTGATTAAAATCTTGGACTTAAAGAGTTCTTTAAGGTTTAACATTTAAAAACTTAGTGATTTTCACTCCCACCAAGATTTGTTCTGAACTATGATAGCCAAAGCTCATTTTTCAAGAGGATTTTCTCACATTTGATCATTGTTTGAATTTTCAATTTCTTCTTCCCAAAAATCCAAAAATACCTTTTTACATACTTCTTTTACAATTAGCTCAATTTTGTTAGTTTACTCAAAGAACCAAAACCCCCTCCTAACCAATTTAGTTTGCATTTCAAGACAATTAGGCTAGTTTAGGTCCATTGTATTAGGTTCTGATTAAGTGAGACGACCCGAGGTTGCACTCTATATTGCAATCTTTGGAATTAATTTTTTTGATTCGACTTCCAAGGGTAAAACTGAAAGACAAAACGAAGGATCAAAATGGCACCGTTGCCGAGGAACTAAGCAATTGGTTTTCTTTAGGTTAGTCGTTGTCTTTTTTGTTTCTCGTTGAGGTTAGAAACCTTTTCTTCTAGATTTGATTTTAGACAACTTATTTCATACTTGTCAATAGTGTAGGTTTTTAATTTTTCTTTGCATAGCATAAAAATTTTGAAAACACAAACAAAAGCATACTTCCACAATTGGACTTTTCATACTTAGCATTCTTTTATACTTCCACAATTGGACTTTTCATACTTAGCATTCTTTTTACACTCACATAGTTTTAGGTCTTTTATTTGATTACTTTTTTATCCATACATACACATTTTTGTACATACTTTCACACACCATACACTTGCATCCATCAAATCTCATCTTTTATTCGACTTTGTGTGCTTACGAGTCAAATTTTGTTACTTTATTTATTTTCCTGTGAATTGTTCCTGTGCATGGCTCGAAAATCTAAACTTCTGCCTTTCTATCCTGAAATTGAGAGACAATTGAGAAAGATTAGAAAGGAGAGAATAGCAAAAGAGAGAAGTAATTTAGCTGTTGACGGAGAGTCTAGTGGGGGAAGTAATGAGAGTGATCCTTTAGAAGGAGTAAATATGGCCGAGAACCCTGCCTTTCTACAAAACCCTAACTTTCATGTTAACCAACCTAGGAACGGTGATAATGGAGAAAATGGGGAGCATGAGAGAGGAGGCGAGAATAATAGGAATCAAAGAAGAAGAACTATTAGAGAAGCAACAACTTCTGATATGAATTATAATCCATTTACTGCTGCTTGTCCTAATTTTGATGTTAATTTTGAAGTTAAGGGATTACTCATTAATTCTCTTCCTAAATTTCATTGCTTGGCAGGAGAGGATCCCTACATGCATTTGCAATCCTTGTCTACGATCTGTCAAGAGTATGAAACCAGTAGGAGCTTCACTTAATCAAGTTCTATGGAAGGTTTTTCACCTATCTTTGGAAGGAAAAGCAAGAGAGTGGTACATGAGTCTTCCAAGGCATGTGGCGAATGCCTACCAAAGTTGGGCCAATCTGAGGAAAGCTTTCTTGGAGAAGTACTTTCTAGCTTCTCGAACTTCATCGATGAGGAAGGAGATTTATTCGGCACACCAGGATTATGATGAGTCTCTTTATGACTACTAGAATTGCTTCCAAGATCTATTATCCAGATGCCCCCATCATCAGATACCTGATGAACAATTAGTGCAATATTTCTATGATGGGTTGAAAAGTCAAGACAAGAGTATATTAGATGCAACATCTGGAGGTTCATTGGTTGATCTTACAGCTTCGGAAGCATGGGATTTGATCAAGAAGATGGCTCTGAATCATCAACAATACAGTGTTAGAGAAACCCGCGGAGTGCATGAGTTGGGCACCACAACTACCCAAGCCAAAAAAATGGAGAGTTTGGAGTCAAAAGTTGACTCTTTGGAGATCAGAATAACATCACAATTATCCTTCATCACCGGAGATTTGAAAAACTTAAATGTGCATCGCCTTATATCTTCTACGGATCTTACTGCACCTAGTTGTGATACGTGTGGGTCAGTGATGCACATATCCAGCGTTTGCCCTAATTGGTATGAAGAAGCATCTGCAATGTATCCGGGACGATCAAATCAGAAATGGGACCCCTACTCCAACACTTACATTGAGGGATGGAAGGCCAACCCTAGATTTAGTTGGAGGCATGAAGAGGAATAGGCTCAAAACAGATTTCAACAAGGGGGAGGAGCTGGTACTTCCACCAACCAGTTCCCCAACCAACAACAAATTGTGATTGTCCCACCCAAGGAGGACACCAACTAACTGCTGCAAAATATGATGACTTTGATGAAGGAAGAACAAAATTCTAACAACAACCAGTTTAATGCCATAGCTTCTCTGATTCAACAAGATTCTTCAAAGAATGCTGCCCGGTTCAATGCCTTGGAAAAGAGAATGGAGCAATTGGAAACAAAGGAGGAAAATATTAACTCTTATTTCACTCAATTGTCCAACAACATGATCGAGAACCAAGCAAGAAGCAGTGGAACCATTCCTTAAAACACCGTGATTAACCTAAAAAGTTTAAATGCAATTGCTCTTCGAAGTGGGAAACAAGTGAGGTTTAATCACCAGGAAGAAGAAGAATGTGATGAGGAGACTGATAGTGGAGAATTGCCTTTACCATAGAACAACATCAAGAAATCTGAGAGCTCTAAGGAAGAATCACTTTTGAACGAAAGGAAGTCTGAATCAAAGAACAAAGGAGCTACTTCAGAGAGTTCCATGGAAAAAGCACCAGCACATGAGCATGGGGAATCAAGCAAGCATAAAGCCCAAGGTAAGGAGGTAAATCTTCAAGACCTCCCTTTTCCTAATTCATATTTGATGAGCAAGAGAATGACTGACATTAAGCATGAAAAAGATATCATTGATTTGTTTGGAAAAGTCGAAGTCAACGTCCCTTTGCTTGACTTAGTGAAAAGAGTTCCGGCCTATGCTAAATATCTTAAGGAGTTGTGCACAAACAAAAGGAAGTATAGGCCCAATCAGAGAGTCCAAGTGAGCTCAAATGTGTCAGCCCTATTTGAACCACAAATGCCCGTCAAGTGTCAAGACCCTAGATCTTTCACCATTCCGTGCACAATAGGAAAAGCTATCATAGGAAGAGCCTGGTTAGATCTGGGGGCAGCAATCAATGTGATGCCTAAGTCTGTTTATCAATCATTACGAGTTAAGAGTCTAAAGCCCACATCTATCGTGTTACAACTGGCTGATAGATCTTTTAGGCTTCTAGTGGGGATTATAGAAGATATTTTGGTCCAGGTCAAAGGTTTGGTTTTTCTAGCTGATTTCTATGTATTTGATATGTCTTTTGAAGTTGTGCAGGACACTTCCTTGATTTTTGGTCGACCCTTCTTAAAGACTGCTAGTACTATGATTAGCATGAAAGAAGGTAAGATCACCATGTAGGTAGGAGATCAGCAGGTAAGCTTTAATATATATAAGGCTATGAAACACCCCCATGAGGACTATTCGCTCCTAGGAGTGAACATGCTTGATATTGTTGTTGATGATGCATGCACTGAGTTTGAACTGGTAATGAACCCATTAACTAATGATTCCTTGGAGGAATTGATACTGCAGGAGCCCAAGTTTATTATATAAATTGGCGACACTTTCATGGCTTTTACTATACTTTTTGACTCCTATTTCTAAATTTTGTGCTTAAATTGACTCTTGAGTGTGTACATTTATTTTATGTAGTTCGATAGTAAAAATTGTCACGAATCAGTATTAATCGCACTAATTAATTTTTTTTAGAACAATTGATACTGCAAACTACCATTATTGATTGTAGGAACCTCAAGGAGAAGGGACTCAAGAAGAAGGTGTAAAGTCAAAGAAGGCTGAAGTGAAGTCAACAAGAGAACAGGCACTACAGGAAGTTCGCCGTGGCGAAATACAAACGAATATAGGCTAAACTTTCGGGAAAAGTTAGCCGCGGCGAAGGATCCAGCAATTAAGTGAAACCTTTTGGAAAAAGTATGCCGTGGCGAACTTATCTATCACCGTGGCGAACCTTCAAAAACCTGAACCATATTTGGAAAAATCACCCACTATGCGACCCAACCCAATCATCCTTCATTTAAAAACCTACCAAATTAGGTTACCAAGTAGCTGAATACAGAGGAAGAGAAGCGACAGAAACATCAAGAACATACACACTCTTGTCTCTCTCACTCAACTTAACCATCATCCATCACTTCTTTCCATTTTTTATCACCGCCTTCATCATTTGCTACTGCTGCCATGGATGCTCTTGGTGGGTTTCCGATCGTGAGTTCTCTCGAAGCAATGCTTGGCTAAGCACCATTTCCTCTTAAAGATGTAGCAATGGTTTGAGTTCAATGGGCTTCAAAAGGGAGTAGTTTATTCATGTTTAGCTACATTGTTATGAACTCTTTAGTTAGGATTTATGCTTTGTAGTTGGATTTTCTTGATTGTAGTTTAATCAAGTGTTGAACAATGAATTGTGTTATTGGGTTTGTTGATGTAGAACTTGGAGCTTTAATATATGAAGTCTCATATTTGTCTTTTTGTGATTTTGTTAATTCTCTTTTATCTACCTAGTTGTGTTTGATATTGAGATGATACTAGATTCCAAATTGACCACTTGCATTAACTTACCCATTGCACAGACTAAGATGCATTCAACAAAGTTTTAAGAAATGGAGTTCATTGATTAAAACCTTGGACTTA
>JANZLH020000156.1:6292440-6304959 GCA_026770325.2 Erythroxylum fimbriatum | reverse complement strand
TCCTTCGGTCCTACAAAATAAAATACTTGCAGTATCAATTGTCCTCATAAAAGTTATGCAGAATTAATATCAAATGAAGACAAAATACTGACAATTTGTAAATTATGAAAACTCAACATGTGGAACCAAATTAAGCAC
This sequence comes from Erythroxylum fimbriatum, assembly GCA_026770325.2. Taxonomy (NCBI): domain Eukaryota; kingdom Viridiplantae; phylum Streptophyta; class Magnoliopsida; order Malpighiales; family Erythroxylaceae; genus Erythroxylum; species Erythroxylum fimbriatum. The sequence continues at coordinate 6,304,821 of JANZLH020000156.1, read as the reverse complement.
AAAAATCATGAATTATGAGTCAATAAATGCATAAATCCTTAAGAAAGTGGGGCCAATTTATAGTATAAACTTGGCTCAATCAGTATGCCATCCTTCATAGCATTCTAGAAATGTCTTAACTCTCCCCTCTTGTACTGAATCTGTGGGCAAGATTTCTAGTCTCTGATCGAGGGTTTTGAAGTAGGGGGAAGGGATTTCTTATTCTGTGAAGAAGGGATGGCTGGTAAATTATTGGCGAACAAATTAGAGGAAGGTAGGCCTCCCTCAATGTCCATTCGCAAAGCCTAAGAAGGCCTTCCGAAGAGGGAAGAAGAAGTGTCGAAGAAGCTTGTTGAAGCTTGCATGAGTCTTCACACTAGATCACCGCTCTTTCATTCTTGGTTACTCTTCAAATCTGGGTCGCCGCTCTCACATGCTGAGTCCTTTAGATCTAGGTCACCTCTCACACGTTGTTGTCCTTTAGATCTAGGTCACCGTTTATAGCAATGAGGTTTCCTTCAATGTCGTCGCTCCTTCAATGTCACCATTCTATTGCATGCTCTCGCATAGGTTGTTCGCTAGAACTAGTGAACATTTTGTAATATAAATTGAAGGACAAAAATAAGAACTTTTGAATAAATTAGCCAAAATTGAATGGTGAGTTAAATAGATGCCAAAATTATGAATACATCTACAATTTTACATGGACTTGTCCATTTCAAAAGTATCTTTTAGATGAAAAATATTCGTCTTATGTTTCTTAAATATAGATTTGTAGTTTCCTAAACATTTGTCTTACATTTCTTAGATAAAGTTGTAGTGTATGGATCATCAACACTGTCTAGCTATTTTGATGTAGGTTGTTTAGTGATTAAAGTCTATTTCATAGAGAAAACAAAACAAAAGAATTACTGACGTTCACACCCTATCCTTTAAGGAAAGAACTCACAGCAGAAGAAGAAGGCAACATACATAGGGCTCTATCGATTTATCGACTAGATCTTGAAAATGGGCAACTTACAAATGGTGGATATGATTATCATGATCTGCTATAAATAGAAAAGTGAAAGAGAACAGAATAACAAAGATATGCTACAATAACATGTGGATGGTACTGTAGCAAAATTAAAACTAAATTATTTAATTCACTCGTTGTAGTTTTCTTTCACTTCTTTTGTGTCAAGATGTAGAAGATTGGAAGAGAAGGCAATGAGGGTGTTAGTTTGTTCAGCTTTGAACGTAAGTTACAGCAATAGCAAATCAAGCAATAGATACAAAAATACACATAAGCAACATATACGAAAACAAACTTGGAGAAATCGCAACAAGCAATAGATACAAAGAAAAACCTAGAGAAATCATAGCACCATTAAAGACACAAAAGATGCTGAAGTTGGCGTAGAGTGAGAGAAACTAAATATTATTTGTTTTTTTTTAAACATGAGTGAAGTAACATACAGATGAAACTAAATCAACATTAAGGCTAAATGCCTAATCTCTAAAAGGGAACTAAATACAAGTAGCTAAGCTAAAGGAAGTAGTCAAGAAAATAACATATGCCTTACTATAAAAACAACTTACTGTTAAGTCAAAATGACTTCACATCTAATGATTTTGGTGACAATCAAATAATAATAATATTAGAAATAATATGTGTGTTAAGTGTGAAGGAAACACAAAAGGAAGAAACTAAGAAGGAAGCAAAAGTAAGAAGGAAGAAACTAATAAGGAAGCAAAAGTAAGAAGGAAGAAAAACTAAGAAGGAAACAAAAGTAAGAAGGAAGAAAATAAGAAGAAAGCAAAAGTAAGAAGCAAGAAACTAAGAAAGAAGCAAAAGTAAGAAGGATGAAACTAAGAAGGAAGCAAAGGTAAGAAGGAAGAAAAACTAAGAAGGAAGCAAAAGTAAGAAGGAAGAAACACAGAAGGAAGTAAGACACAGAAGGAAGGAAACTAAGAAGATACAAAAGCAAGAAGATACAAAACATAGACGATACGAAGATGGAGACACGATAGTACGTCGGACGGTTAATCAGTTAGAGTTAGTTACAGAACTCAACTGAATAACGGTTTCTACAAGAAACAAGAATCAAGAAGCAAGAAGCAGTTATCAAGAAGCAGTTGAAGACGAAGGTTATAAATACAAGTTGGAGTCGAAGATTGAAAAAGTTAGTGATTTGAGTTAGTAAACTTAAGTTTTTGAACTTTACCAAAACTCTGTATTCATTGTACAAAATACGAGAGCTATCTTTACTGTAACAAAAACTCGCAACATCTTTCTAGTGAGAGAAAGAAAAGCTGAGAGCCTGAAGAGACTAAGAGAGTGAAAATAATACTTGATGTAAGAGACTTGAAGAGGCTATGTAGAGAAAGAATACTTGTACATTTCAAGAAGAATAGTAAAATCTCAAAAGGATTCTGAGGACTGAACGTAGCCCACGGTATGGGGTGAACCAGGATAAAATCGCTATGTCAACTTTCTAAACTCTCTACTTTAATTTTTATTGTTCATATACAAGTATATAGAAGTTATTTGCGATTCAACTTGAAGCTATTCTCGTATAACAGTTGTGATATTCACTTAATAGCTTTGAAACAGTTAGTTTTCAAAGAAATATAAAAGGGGATTGTATTCAAGAAAAAGCATATACAATTCAACCCCCCTTCTTGTGCATTTTGTATATTGTACGTAAAGTCTATACTAACAAGTGATTTACTTCACTTACAAGCCCCACATTTTCTTCATATTCATAAACAAAGATTCCTGCATATGTTTTTCATATATGTGAGCTTTGATAAAGTTGATGATTTTATCCACAAGTAGGTATTTCTCTACCTTTTTATCAGTATATTGTGGACTATTTTGTTCCCTGCATATGGTGTATATGACAAATGTTGCTTTGAGCAGAATAGCATTGGGTTCTCTCTGAGTTAGCCATGACGAAATTCAATGTCTACTCCCAATTATATCCAGGAAAATTATGAGGTAACATATGTAAGATTTTACTCCAAATTGCCTTAGTATAGGTACATTGGAAAAAAAATGATTCATATCTTCAACAACAATATTACAAAGTAAACAAGTTATGTCAGAATTGTTGTACAATTGGCTCTTAGTTTGAAGTATATTCTTGATAGCAATCCAAGTAATGAAATAAGCCTTGGGACTAACAACGTTTCTCCATAAAAGATTGAACTAAGGCACATCAGCCATTTCCATTGTAAATAGTTGGTAACAAGAGTTGTTAGAAAGGTACCATTCATGTTTAAAAACTAGGAAATGACATCAACATTCTATAGATTATTGAGTAGTGCAAGGTAGTTCATTCAATTAGAAAAACCTTTTGAAGGCTTAACAAATATTAATACTTTATGGAATTTTATTACCTATAAAACTACTGGAATGTATTAAATTTTTTATTAGACAACTAAATACGAATAAAAAATACCACTGAATTTCTTAATGCTATTGAACTAATAAAAGTTTTTCATATAGTTACCAACGAAATTTATAAAGAATTTATTGGAAAAGATATAACTTCATATAAACAAGAAATTGAAAATGAAGAAAGAAAAAATGCCCTATGGCATCTAAATAATATACGAATATGTGATATCTGTTATTTGGAAGAATACATTTGTGAAGTTAAAAAATATTATTATAAATTAACTCATACAAAACAAGAAATGTATATACAAATATTTATTCAAAAATTACCTTGTCCAATAAATAAAATAGTAGAAGAATTATTCTTAATAAAACAACATGATAATATAGTAGCTTATAATCTAGAAGGTTTTATTTCAATAGTAAAAGAAGTATTATCACAAAAATGCTTAGAAACAAAATTACATAAATCATTAAGACATAAAGATATTCAACTATGTTGTTCTAAATATTCAAAAGTACCTTCAACAATATGGATGTGACTCTTTTGCCTATCAAAAACAAAGAAAACATAAATATAACAAATATAAATGGAAAAATATCCTTAAAACAAGTATAAGAAATTCCCATTTAAACCTTTAGTAAATCCACAAAAATACTTAGAATATGTCTGAATATGAAATTCGACAGGTAATAAATCAACTTTCCATTTTCTTAATGTTTTAGTACATGCCAGTGTTTCCTTTTCATAGATAGGATATTTCCTTTCAGTGGGATTAAAAGTCCCATTGATGCAAATATGCTTCAACATATTATCTATATATCAAAAATGCACATTTATAAGCCAAATATTGATATCTAATGCTCATTGATACAAATTATCAATATAATTGCACATCATTACAATTTATCATTACAAACAATACAAATGCTCATCAATACCAATTATTCATATTGTCATGTTGCATTTCTTATTTATGACTGTTATGCTCCCTTTCTGTGTTATGCCTGCACATTTTCTGTGGGTGTGGATAACGGATGCTGTGGATATTCGAAGATATCAAACTATAGATACTCGAAGGTATCGAACTATAGACACGGGTAATGTTACACTGTGGCAATTGCACTGTAACCCTATAGGCATGCCTATCTATCCACAAGTAAGAAAATAGATCAGGCATTATAACATTTCCTTTAACCATTTGTAAATTTCACAATTCATATACAATTCATATGATATACATTTCAAGTCATAAAATTTATATTTGCATTCATACATAAAATTCATGGCTTACCACCATTAGAAGGGTATCAAAATCACACTTGTATAATCATATTATACATATATGAGTAATGGATATACACACAAATCATTTATGTACATATAAATTTTCTTTGGAATGCATTATGCTCAATCTTATATTCCAATGTTCAGTCTCTCAATTCACATATGAGAACTCCTATTTCATTTATTTCTAGGTATTTGAAAAGTTTCATATACATTCAAAAAGGTTCAGATAAGATGCGGTAGAAATCGGAAACAAGAATAATGTCACGGTCGTAACAGACACTCTCTCCATTCAATACCACTACTTGTTCCTTAATATGCATATAGAAAAAGTCAGAATTGGGTTTCTAGGACTTTTAGACATTTTTTTCCTCTACGTCTGTAGTTTCTATAGCACGAACAACCAGACCATTTGGACTTCTAAATCATGAGATATAGGTAAAATATCACAAGTTGCTCCAAAACAGGGACAACATCAGTTCATTTCTTAATTCTCAATTTTCAAGGTCATAAAGCCATAATTAAGTCAGAGTCCTTTCTATAGATATTTAGCTCTATTTCTTAGGTTTCATATGCAATTGAAATCACATAATTTGGAGGTCTTTAGGCTGATTTATGACTCAAACAATGTGACTAGTTCAAACAAACCCTGGACAAAATTCCACTATACGATAATCTCTTGTCATATTCAACCATCTCTATGCAAGATAACATTAAAATAACAATAAAGCATCATCCCAGCAACCATTCCACATTCAAATGAGTCTTTCTACACATTAAAATATACACAAATACAAAAATGAACTAAGTGAAGTCCCAAACCTCAAAATTGACAAAGTAGGTCTTCTATTGCCTTTCCTTCCCTTCCTCTTTGGCTTTGTTTGACTCACCAACTAGAAACACCAAAAATATTCCTCTCAATCCCACTTCCAACCTTATAATTTCATTCCTTCATAAGAAAAATAAGAAGAGATAAGGGTGAAGAGAAAATCCCTAACTTTTACCTTGATTTTCATCTAAGATTGGCTTGATTTCTTACATGAAAAATGATGGGGTGAAGAAGGTGAAATGGAGAGAAGAAAAATCTAAGGTTAAGTCATCAAAGTGTCGTCCATCTCCCCTCTCCATATGCCTTTTTATGAATTTTCTAGTCTTAGGCACATGTTTCAATCCCATTGGACCATATGTCACAATCCTATTAGACCATGCGTTACAATCTCATTGGACCATGTGTTACAATTCTATTGGACCAAGTGTTACAATGCTATTGGACCATGTGTTACAATTCTATTGGACCATGTGTTACAATTTTATTGGACACACATGCTTTAATCTTATTGATCCATGAGTTGACTTTAGGAAAATTGCATATTAGTTCTTCTTCTTCTTGAACTTCCCACATTCTACTACAATCTTATCAATTAATTTCATTCCCCTATGTCTTAGTTTTCTAATGTAATAAATTTTATACAATTTGTTTAATTATTCTGTTAGTTATACCAAAAACACTACAGGCTATTCAAAAATAGGGACAACAGTTATAACTCAACTTCAAGCCAGAATTCAAAAATCTTAGAGGCATAAAAAAAGTTCAGTTCCTTCACAAAATGTTTGGATCTATATCTCCAATTTAATCTCCAATTGAAAATATCCAATCTACAAGCCAAGATATGGCCAAATTACTGAAATATGTTTAGTCGAATCTATCTATTCAACGAGGTACACATCCTAAATCAACTAACTTCGGTCTTATCATATAAGAGCAACACAAGATACATCCAATTTAACCAAAAGAATTCCATAAGCAAATGGGATACTTCTTCTACCAATTCCCCTTACATCACATTCGTAATGCAAGAAACATATCAAAAATTCCCATACATATTTCACATCTAAATATGTATGTCCATGCCAAAATGAACAAATTACCCATCAACCTATGTCTTTTACATTAAGTACCATAATGTCTCTTACTAAGATGCACTTAAGTCATTATGTTCACTTCTTAATATACCCTAGACATGCTATAGTACTTCCAGGGTATGTTGGGGCGCTACAAAAGTAATTTGAAATGGTGATGGAACATATGAAGTGTCTAAGGGTGATGGCAAGCATATTGTAAGGATTGGTAGACACCAATCATATAGTTATCGAGCATGGGAGCATTATGGATATCCTTGTAAGCATGATATAAGTGTTGTTCATCATTCAAAGTAACAGGAAAAGACATTTGTGGATGATTACTATAAGAAGTCCAAATTCTTCACTTTGTATAACCATATGTTGCAACCTATTAAGGGTGTAATTTTTTGGCCTATTGTTGAAAAAAAAGAAATAAACCCACAACCCAAAAATTCATACTAGGAAGACTTAAACAATTAAAAGGAGAGGAGTAAATGAACCTAATAAGTTAAAAAGTTGAAACAAATTAACTTGAAAGGGTTAAGTATAAAAATGTATTAAATGTGGCAATTCTAGCCACTACGCTAGGAATCGTAAGAATGCAGACCTAACTCAACCTACTTAGCAATCTCCATAAGTATAAAACATTCTTTGATTATCAAACGTTATTTTGATTACTATGTATTGCTTCACATATCTAATGATATTTATGACATTCTTTGATTATCAAGCTCATAATTCTATTTATCTTATATTTGTTAGGTCATCATTGAGGTCTCTTCATAAGTGTTTGGTTCTAATACAGTTTAAAATATTATCGCACCAATTCAACACAACAATATTGTAAGAATATGTGCATTCATCAAAATGTTGATGAATTTCACAAATTAATATTGTTATTGAAATGAGTGTTTACATGTTACTAGCTCTTTGTATAGTAATAAATAGAAGTATGAGAAGTTGATCCACATTCATTCAAGTTGTCTTTTAAACCAAGAGGTTAAAGGTTCAAAGGAAAACCTAGCTTCACTTCTCAACAGTTATAAACTCAAACAATAAGGAGGAAAGCATCATTGAATCAACGATTACATGATTAACCTTCCCAATCAAGTGCAAATGAGGGAAGCATTGTGGTTGATTTGCAGACTATACATTAATGTTGCCTATGTGTTGTTGAAAATTTAGTTATTGAATCCAATCACTTTTGTATATGGATAGATAGATACAATCACTTTTGTATATGGATGGATAGATGTTGTGGTGTAATTATTTACTTATATACTGCTCATTTTATTTATTATGATATAATCACTTTTATATATACTTGTTGATGATTTATACAACTATTAATTACGCATCATTAAAGCATCTTCATAAACAACAAAACAATAAAGACAAAACACAATATATTACAATTTAGTTCCAATGAGGTTTTTTCATTCATCATAATTCAATTTCTTTAAAAAACTATAATTTAGTTCCACTTCCCACAACAAACCATATTGTAACACTCACTATAAGCACAAAAAACCCTATTACGGTGATCACTAAAATAAAATTCACCTCCATTCTCTTTTATCCACAAAATAATGTCTTATTTCATGAGCTTTATTTGCTCCTTAATTTCCAACGTTGTACGTGATTTAATTATGGTTCTTTAAGCCTCCTTCTTTAACATACTTTTTTCTTTAATTTATGAGTTAATTTAACAACCCTCTCCCTAAATTTGTCATCATACCACTTGAAAAATTACATCGTCCAACTTAAAAGAAAATTAATAATTAACAAGGTAAATATAAACATATATACAAAAAAATTTAACTTATTGAAAAATAAACTTATAAGATATTTGGGACATTTATAAATCTCCCTCCTGGGTTATTATCACTTCATGAAGTTCTTAATAGGAATTTTAAACCATAATAACACATTATATAACCATAATTTGAATTTGATGTAGTATTAATTAAAGATATCACATCCACAGTGTTAAGTGGTTGCTGCAAAATTATATTAAGGCAAAGGAATATAAGGAATATTACTTCTTGTAAAAGAAAATTCCTTCTACCATATTATCAGATCTTAGAGCCAAGGTCTAAATAAATGTAAAGGTAAACTCTTAACATTAGGGGAAAAAATGGTAACTAATCTAAACCCTTTTGGCTGTAGATACATACACACAATCCTATAAGCATGACCAGAAGCACCCAGAGACAAGTAAAAGAACATAATATCCAATCAAACATATATACCCCAATATCATTCAAACCTCACATAAAAACCTCATCATCAAAAGTTTGATGTCAAGGAAAAAAGGATACAAAACCATTTAGGTAATAAAGCAGATATAGACAAGATCATATACAAGTCAGGTTAAACAACATTACATGGTCAGTATAATGTATTTTGCTTGCTTACATCATCAAAGAGATGTTGAAAGCCTAAACTAGAAAATTGAAAGGCACACATTTCTCTAAGATATCATCCTAATACTCTTAACTATCTTCCTCCATCTTAAAAGGCCTATAATTGTTCCATACTTTTCATATCCTCATCTTTGTCTTTTAACAAGTCAGTGTACTGAACATATACCAAAAAAATAAGTTAGAGTTTGATAGAATCTGATCACTAAACAACTAATTCAACATGCTCGGGTAGTAGAATAGAGTACATTGATGATGAATTCTGAGGTACAGTAGCTCAAATAAACTATAATAGTAATAAGAAAATTGCAACAATACATAATATAATATCCTCAAACCTGGATATTTAAGAGGCCAATACTCTCCGCAACCTATGGCTCAATTCTACAATGATTCTCTTTAATTAATCTTTCATTTTCTCGAGTATTATTATTTCCTATAACCTTTTTTATACCCTACCTACTAATATCCAGCAATATGTCACTCTGCCACTATTATAGAATCTTCCATCTGCTCGCATATAACTGACATAAGTTCCCAAAATCAATGGAGGAAGATTACACCTTGAAACTACAAATAACGAGTAGGATACCCGAGAGAGATGAAGTTTTTCCCAGGTGTGCAAGAGGAGATGCAATGTGTAATTTAATTAAAAGCGAAAGGAGGGATTTTCCCTATTTTGTTTTCTAGAAATTCGACAGAAGTGTGTGGGGGTGATAGAAAAGTGTTGCTATGATTGAGTTTGTTGTTGCTGTGACTAAACTTGTGGAAGAGTGTGGAGGATTTCTACAAAAGCTTGAATGAAATGGGAGTTATAGATTTTGGGAGTTTGTGATTTTTTAATATTGAACGAAGGAGAAACTGTGAGTTTTGAAAATTTAGGACCCACTTTTATTTTAATTACAAAAAGCTAGGTTAGCAAGTGTTACATCTTACTGTTGCATTAAAAAAACCACATCCTACATGACACGACATTTAACTAACAAACGGTAACTCACGTTAGATTTTTTGTCTTTATAGGGTCTGTTTTGAAAGTTTTGTAAATGTTGAAGTTCAAATTAAACGCCCCGAAATGTTGAGGTTTAACTTGTATTTTGATATAAAGTTTAAGGATTAAAATACACTTTTGGCCTAATACTATACAAACTCTAATCCACACTTACCACCTATATACAAATACCAGTAAAACAAATAATTAGTGGATTAGTTAATGGCATAGTTAATGTTTCATTGTTGACCAATTCAACTTTTCATTTTTTCCACTTTCTTATCATGTATTCCACCTTCTTTCTTTTTGCTGCTATTGTTTAGGGATAATATTTTATTTGTTTCACTAGGAAAGGTATAAACTACGTGGTTCCTATTTATAAGGACCTAATACCTATAAATTTATTATCGTTGTGGTGAAGTTTCCAGTGAGGGTGAATATTGAAAGATGTTTTTATTTCTCCACTCTTCATTCTCTTTTATCTTTCTACAATTGGTATCAAAGCAAGGTCGTAGTGGTCTATAGGAAAGAAAGACATCGAGAGCGAGAAAAAAAGAGAGAGAGTATGCAAGAGACTAAAAGAGTGTACAGCGACCAAAAAATAAAAGTAAAGGAGAGTGAAATGGTAGCCAACAACATTATCTTGAGTGCTACTAATGTTCCTATTTTCAATGAAATCAATTATCAATTTTGGTTTGTGAAAATGCAAACATTATTCAAGTCATAAGAGTTATGGGATTTGGTGGAAAATGGTTTCGATGAGCCTGTAAATCCAGATCAAATTGTACAATTGACAACAGCCTATGGATGACACTTTGATCCCAAGAGTGATGGGAACAACCACCTCAAAAGAGGCATAATATTTGCTTAAAGAACACTATCAAGGGTCAAGCAAAATTGTTACACTAAAATTGCAATCTTTGCGCCCTAATTTGGAGATTTTGTTAACGAAGTCCACAAATTCAATGCAAGATTTCTCTATAAAAATCTCTACTTTTGAGAATCAAATTTGGTCTTTTGGTAAGGATTTGTCAGAACAAAAGATTGTTGAGAAGGTTTTAAGAAGCCTTCCCCCTAAATATGATCATGTTGTATCAGCTATATAGGAATCCTAGGATTTATCTAATTACTCATTTATTGAACTAATGGGATCTCTTAAACCTCATGAAGCTTGATTGAATAGATCAATCGGGACATCTCTATAGCAAGCTTTTCAAACTAAGCTTGATGGGAAGTACTTTAATGTCTTAAGAAGAGGAGGAGGATTTGATGGTAGTTAAAGAGGTAGGTGAGGACATAGAGGTTCAAGTAATAACAAAGGTCAAGGTAAATCATATAGCCAAAAAAGAAAATAGGTAATGTTAACTCTCTACGTGCATGATTTCATTGTGGTAAGACTAATCGCGTTAAGGAAAATGCTAATACAAAAAGAAATTAGATTATGAAAAAATGAAAATCAGTGTTTTAATTGCAAAAAAAATGGCCATATAGTAAGAAATTGTGAAGTCAAAGATCAAGCAAAGTTTCACAAAGAGAAAGATAATTGTTTGGAGAATTTATTTATTGCTTGTTTAGCTGCTAATGTTGCTATATCTTCAGAAGTTTGGTATTTAGACATTGGTTGTAATAATCACAGGACAAGAAACAAAAATTATTTTGTGGAGATTGATGATTTAATGACGTCAAGAGTGACCTTGGGAAACAATAGTCAGGTTCAAGCAAGTGGTGTCAGCACAGTGTCTGTGATTTGCAAAACTGGTACGAAATACATCCACAATGTCATTTATTTTCTTGGCTTAGCTAATAATCTTTTGAGTTTGGGTCAGCTAACGAAGAAAAGTTACTATGCTATTTTTGACAATGAAAAGTGCTTGATTTATGATAAAAAGGAGCAAGTATTTGATGCATTCAATAAAAATGTATGAAAATCAAATGTTTCCTATCATATTTTCGCAATTGGATCTTAATGCCTTTATAGCCTTGAGTCATGGTTTAGAGCTCTGGCATAGAAGGTTTGCTCATCTCAATTTTAACGCATTGTGAAAGTTACATAACCTAAATATGGTGATGAGATCTCCAACGTTGCAGATCAGTGATTCCAATATATGTGAGCCTTGCATTTTTAGGAAACAACATTGTGAAAAGTTTCTTCTGAATAAGTCTTGGAGGGCAATAAAATCTTTGATGCTTGTTCATACAAATATTGGTTGCTCGATGTAGACACCATCATTAAAAGGAAGTAAATATTTCTTAATCTTTGTGGATGATTTTTCAATAATGATATGGGCATATTTTTTGAAGGAAAAATGAGAGGCCCTAGATGTTGGGCCCCGATTCGCATTAAGCATGTTTAAATTATTTTGAGGTTTTAGTTTGATCATTTTAAATTTGATTGGAATAAATTGAGGATTTTATT
>JANZLH020000156.1:6249050-6261018 GCA_026770325.2 Erythroxylum fimbriatum | reverse complement strand
ATAAAGTAAAAATAATTAAAACTAAAATAAAACTAAAATAGACATAAAAGATATAATAATAATAATAATAATAAAATAAATACTTATAAATAAAAGTATAAAATAAGCAATACAATAAATATATAACAAGGTAAAAAAAGATAAAATAAATAAATAAATACACAAACAAACAAAAAAGACAAGTAAATAAATAAATCAAACAAGTCATTACAAGAAAATATTTAAGCTAAGTAAGAAAATGTTTAGGCTAAATACTAAGATGGAAGTACTATAAAAAATGTTCAGAAGACTTATGAGAAATAGAAAAATCTCTTTATTTGAATTTCTTTACTTGTATTTTAGTACGCCAAAGTTTTCTATTGAGGATCATGTCTTCAATAAGTTTAAGTAGAGCCCTATCATTTTTGACCGTCTTCCCTCAGTTTTTTTAAGCTTTCTTTTTATCTTCTTACAATTTTTAAGTGCAATCTTTTCGCATCTTTTTATTGAAGCATCAAAATGTTTCTTCTTAATATGTCTGAACCACCTAAACCTCTTCTCTCTTAACATGGCCAATTATGTGCACAAGGACATCAACACACATATATAAAGAGTGAGAACCCTATGTGTTTGAAGGACTTCTGATCACTTTCCACTTGAGACATCTTTTTCTCTCTAAAAGAGTTAGCTATCAAGGTATAATAACTATCCAAAGACTAATTCCAAGGTTATTTCTATCAAAAAAATCAGGATTCAAAAATCATCTCAATGGATGAAGTTGTCCACAAAACTAGAATTTTCATCTACATTTAATTTAAGCATGTTTTCCTTGCTTTGGTCTATTGCCTTCATTATTTTGACTATGACTTATGGCTATATATATATATATATATATATATATTCTGAATTTAGATAAAGAATATTGCCTTTATTATTTTGACCATGACTTATGGCTATATTTTTTTTCTTTTCTGAATTTAGATAAAGAATATCCTTTTTTTTTTTAACTTTTGTATGAAATATTTTTTGTGAATTGTCTTTGATTGATCTTAATGCATGATTTAGTTATGCTAGTGACTATATCTGATTTTAATTCACTTATATATGCCTCAAGAGAGCCTATATATGAGTGGATCATAACTTAGGTAATAAGGATTGAATGAGGTGCTTGAGAGAGACCTATCTGATCTTTTTATTGTTACGTTAAAACGTTTTATAGGATTTTACAAATCTTAGTGCATGTAAATAGGTGTTAGCTTGGTAGAGATACAGTCAATCAACCAAAGAGTGTAGATTGCTATAAGTTGAGAGAATATATATAGTTTTAGTGTTTAGTTGATCTTATAGGTCCAATTTAATATATCCATTCAAGGTTAACGGAATCATAAAATCAAAAGTAGAACTAGCGGAAGTACTTGTCTAAGCACTAAATCTCATTCGTATGTTGTTGAAAACATCAATGATTTTATTTAGGATTAAAAAATAACTAAATATATTTTTAATCCTAAGCACTAAATCTTATATGTTTTAAGTTACTTACTTACAAAAGATTTAGTGCTTAGGATTAAAAAATATATTTAGTTATTTTCTAGAAAAATAATATAAATAACAAATTGTTCAAATACCCAAACTCTAATAGTATTGATATATTAGAATTAGAGTTTAGCTTCTAAAAAATTAAATATCTAGCATTTGATTCATCATTTTCTTAAAATTTTCAATTAAGTTTAATTTGATTTAAATTAATTTCTCTCTTTAATTACTTTAAATATTGAATTCTAAAATTTTTAGTACGTTTGGTTGGAAGAGTGTTATCAATATACACACCCTTCCTTTTGTAATTTTTTTATAAAGAGACTATTTTGATTATTCGAACTTGTGACCTTGTAGTTACAAAAGAGTAATTTTTATCGAGTCTCTCTCTCAAAACTAATCAAATAATATGGATATTAAAAGAATATGACTAACTCGGTCGCTAATAATGATTATTTGTAATTTCATTTTTTTCGTCATTCAACATTTCAATAAGATATGAAGTATAGAATTAGTGTTTATTATATACAAAGTCTAATTGTACTCATTCAATAAATTAAAATTTAACTTATTATTACTTTTAAAAATAATATTATTGGACCAAGTGAAGTCTTACCGAATGATTATGAAGATAACAAAACATATTGTAATTAATAATTTTACTTTTGGTGATATTAGTATCTATATTGAAATGAAATTAAGTAATATGTGAAAGAAGAAATCTAAGGAAAAGGTAAACCAAGCAAAGGTGGCAATTAAATAAATTTAGCAATCAAAAGATAAAGAAAATGAGTAAAGTGGAGCACATATATAAGTTAAAAGAGGTGTACAGAAATTCAAGTGAAAAACAAAAAAATAAGAATGAATCAAGATTTGACAAATTATAATGTAATCCTTCTTTTAGCCTTATTTTGGTCATTTTCAGGATTAATTATTGTATGATTATTTATATGTAGGTATAACGGATAAATTATTTCATAATCAAGATAAAATTATAAATTTTAAGGAAAATCTTTGATGTTAAAACAAAATTTGAAAATAGTTTGAATCAAGTTTTTGTTAAAGAAAAGATTTTTTTTTTAAATATTTAAACGAACTTTGAGATTTGTAAAATTAAGTTTAGATCATTTATTTATTGAATACATACTATTTGACATTACATGGGCTATCCACTTTTTAGAAATGATTCACGATCATATTGTTCATCGAATGAAATAATGTTCGTTGGCTACCCCATAATTTGTTTGAAAAGGAAAAGAGACAAAACTCTTTCCCTAATTATTTTGGATTGATATTAGTTTACTCTATTACCTTTATAAAATCTTTATTGTCATTCATAAGATATAGTAATTCAATAATCTTTCTTATTGTAATGAAATAATTTTTCCAACATAGAATATTTAAGATTCTTATTAATTTTTTAGTTAAATGAATTTATTCTTTAGTACTCACATATTTATTTAAATATCTCCATGTTTTAATTTATAAGATCAACTACTTTTTTTTTAAAATGAAATATTTTATATGTTAATTTTATTATTTTATCAATGTCTTATCTTAATAACACCACAATTAAGAAATCTTTAAAAATAATATTCTATATAATTTGAATCTTATAATTTTTTGAACACATAATAAGTTTGATCACATAATATTTATTTTATTAAGGTTCTCTAAATAAAAATAAACAATATTTTTATTAAATAAAGTATACATTACTAAAGTACCAGTGCTGCTATTCCAATTCCTCTTCATATTAACGTATATTCATCTACGTCCAAATCAAAGGTGTCCCCCTTTTTTTTTCATTTTTACAAAAGCAACGAGATCATTCAAAGAAATTTTGCTACACTAATATGCGAGGTTTGGGAAAATTTAATAATACACAGTCTTATTCCTATCATATTAGTAAGGAGGCTGTTTCATTTTTACTGCACAAAATTTTAACATGAACCTAAGTGCCATAAAAAAATTTAAAGTAGTAATAATCTAAATTATATTAAAAGAAAGAAACAAAACCATTTTATGGTGTACATTTTTATAATTAAAAAGAAAGTGTGTAGGACATGTTGTAAAGAAGGGAGTTTGAATGATAAAAAGAATTGTATTTTTCATTGAGTATAATCAGATATATATATATACAAAAAGTATAAGTAAATAAAAGCAATATCTTCACAGATAATTAGCAGCAACCGAGTGCACGAGGGAAGACAGCAAATTCGAGCTGACTAAGTCTTATCCTTAACACATGTTAGCTAGAAATATTTATTTTAGTATATTGAAATTAAACCATTCAAATTAGTTGGCTACCTCCCATACCTTATCAAGGTCAAAATTCACCTTTGACTTTGAATTCTGGCTACTGTGTAGTTAAT
Source organism: Erythroxylum fimbriatum (assembly GCA_026770325.2). Classification (NCBI taxonomy): domain Eukaryota; kingdom Viridiplantae; phylum Streptophyta; class Magnoliopsida; order Malpighiales; family Erythroxylaceae; genus Erythroxylum; species Erythroxylum fimbriatum. The sequence goes on along the minus strand of JANZLH020000156.1, from coordinate 6,257,131 downwards.
TTGGTTGATCAGATATGTCGGAATTGGTCTCCAAGACTTCTGATTTCGTTTTGACAAAAAAACTATATATAAAAGCATCACTTCTTTATTCATTTGACTGGAGGAAAGAAGGTAGCATTTCAAAGCTCCCGACATGACAGGATTCGACAAAGTACAGACCCTTGAATTGTATCGTATGGGTTTCACATAAGCATAAGAAGTTTGAGTTGAGTGAAAATGTTCCCTAAGTTAAATTCTATTAGAAGAGTGAAACAGACAGAAGGGAATTCTTCTTAATTACTTGAAAATCCTTTTCTAGAATTGATTTAAAAGACGGACTCTCCTCAAGGTGCAAGTATTGATTTGAATATCACTTTACTTTACTGATGGGAAAGGAAAACCCAAAAAAAAAAACAATACCTTTCTGCAATTGCTTACATTAAATCAACAAAACAAAACAAATGGTAAGAAAACTAGTCTGTGACACTTAACTGTATGTTTCTTTAAAAAGATTTTGTCACTAAGAAAAAGGAGCAGAAAGCGATGCCTTAAAATTATGGTAGGGCCAACCCAATCGGATTTGGTGCGCTTTGCCATGTCATTCACAAATGAAACATGGCTAAATGCACGCATAACCCTACAGTAAATAGGCAACTCAATGATTAAAAATGATTTGAGAGTGAATGGACCTTTTCTCAAGCAATTGGGAACTTTCCCAGAAACTGCCTCCAATTATCATTCCCCTTTCCCTTTGCGTTTGACTTTCAACAGGAGTATATATGACGTACGTTTAGACAAAGCTGTTCTTGGGTGTGTGAGCAGACTGTCCAAGCTTGGGTCATGGCAAACAAAGGTGACCGAGGAAGAAGGTCCAGAAAAGCGGTCCTCTTCCTTCGTTTTAATTAACTGGACTCTCAATAATTTAGCATCACAATGGGAAAATTAGATATAAGTCGAACGTAGGTGGGGAATCTAATTTGGCTTAGATTCAGTTATTGTCAAAATCTCCCTATTTAGATTTAGATCTTGATTGTGGATGGAACACTTAAGCCGGGGAGCATGTCTGTTTAACACACGAACAACATAGCGAAAACAGCGGTGTTTAGGAAATTTGTAGCAGAAAGACATAATGTAATGAAAATTTTGCCCGACATGTCGACAAAAGACATGGATTAACAGCGACCTAGCGTAGCCAAGAGTATGTTCAATGATGGCTTTCAACTAGCTCTATCCAATTGATTTTTGACCAACGAGGATTGAATGCGCAGAAATGGTTTGTGGCACGGATCTTTTTTTTTTTTTTTTTCCAGAAGAAGATTTCTTTTATTAATCAAATAGTATTAGTCAATTTCCATTTAAGAAATAAATATTTAATTTTGAAACAGAAAAATGAGCATTCAGACAATTATATGAAATGAATCAAAACATCTCAAAATGAATCGAATTCGAGAAGTTCTAATTTAGTCGGGCTCGGGCCGAAAGAATTGGGAGAGCTTTCAATAGGCTGTGCTCAGGCTACAAATTATAGGAGCAATACCTGCCCATGGTCTACCAAACTTGGTCTTCCAGCCCATTTCAAGCTGAGATCAGTCTTATGCTCCTACAGTCCGAACTTCCAACAATGGTGGTCCAAGCTCGATTCTTCCAACATCAACAAAGGTAACAAAAAGCAGAGTCAAAAGAAGATTCAAAACTTATCCCAAAAACATCACTCCTTCAAACTTGACGATTGTGGTGGCTCAATCCACTGAATCAACCAAGCGCCAAAAAAACGATGGAAGAGAAAATGCCCGTCAAAGGAATTTCCAAGGATGTAGCTTCCTACCAACTACTCATTCAACCGTCAAATACGACCCTTTTCGATTCAGGCCTTAATCAATTCGCTCGTGCTAAATATATGTTCTCTACCTTGTGTTGCCCCCCAAGTTGAAATCGAAGAGAAGACATTCTTTAAACATTATACTGGTTACTCTTCATTTGATAATCCAAAATGGAGGCACCACAAGAGGGGAAGAACATAAACACACAAGAGAAGGAAAGAGGAGAGGTTCGTTACCGGGGAATTCGAAGGCGACCGTGGGGAAAGTTTGCAGCGGAGATTCGGGATCCAACAAGGAATGGGGCACGCCGGTGGCTAGGAACTTTTGACACTGTTGAAGAGGCTGCTCGAGCTTATGATCGAGCTGCTTTTGCATTTCGTGGTCATTTAGCCATTCTCAACTTTCCCAATGAATACCAACATCATCATCATCATCCTAATCAATGCTCTCTACTTTCACACACTTCTTCATGTTCCTTTAATAATGCACCTACCACAAGTTATCCCGCAGAAGGTTCCAATATTAGAGGAGAGGAAGTTATTGAGTTTGAATATTTGGATAACAATTTGTTGGAGGAGCTCCTTGGAAAACACGATAGGACTAAGTAAGGTAGGTTGGAATGTAATTCGTTTTTTGTTACTGGTCCTTTATCCTCCATGAGGAAATTTTTTCACCCATCTTGATTATTACATAAACTGGTAATCCCATGTCTGAAACCTCCTGCATCAAATTAACATTTGTTGTTGTCGATTGGTATGCTTTCATACTTTCCTGTTGGATTAGTGTATGTGTTCTGAGAGTTGGAATGTTAGCTGTTCTGGGCATACAACTCTTTTGATCAATTTAATTTATGCTCTGATTGCTTTCTTCCTCTTGCATACATACCCACACGTCATGTCAACAGCTTTACTTTTTGAGAAGGAACAAGGCTTTTTTTACATGGGTATCTCTGAAGTGATTAGAATAGTAGAATCGATCTTTTGTGTGGCTGGATACTTTAACAAGATAGGGCCCTGTGATTGCCTCACCACCAGATGACAAACATCAGTGATCAACTTAGATTGTCACATACCTGAACCTTCTCCCCACCTAAGGATGTTTTTATTCTTATTATCAGGTTCTAAATCATTATAACTCATATAAATACTTCTTTATTATATTGTAGAAGAATCTTTTCCTATTTTCAATCAAAATATTTTATTTTTTTTAAAAATTTCGTCTACCTTTTGAATCCTTTATAGATTTTGAATTAGATCTGTATTTTCTGTACTCTTGAATTAGGATACTGCGTTTTCGCGATGTGTCACCAGCTTTAATCTAACGTGGCAGACAATTATAGCTCAGGCTATATTATCTGTCTTTATCTCAATTAATAAATAACTAGTACAGTCGACAAAATAACAACAAATCTTCAACTCTAAATTGTACGGTGAAGAGTCGTGTGGGACTAGGACCCCACCAAATCTTGAAAGTTGACCTGTAATACTGTAGGCACTTTTTGCTCATTTGGCATCTAGCCTGTCTCCAATTCAATCCTTTTTGTCCTTGCCTTCCTCAAAATTCAAGAGCTCCTCCAGTAACTTGTCATCTAAGTACTCAAATTCAATCACTTGTCTCTCTTGATGTGCTCCACTCCTTTCCTCATTCTGGGATATTGGGGAAAAAGAAAAAGAAGAAGATGAAAATGATGAGGATGAGGATGATGAAGATGACAATAATGATGGTGAGGAAGATGACGATGAAGTAGAATCAACAACCTTAGATGGAGGAGGATATTCACTTGGAAAGTTTAGGATTGCTAATTGGCCTCTCATGGTATAGGCAGCTCTATCATAAGCCCTCGCAGCGTCTTCTGCTGTATCGAAAGTCCCTAACCATATCCTTGCTCCTTGCCTCGTTGAGTCCCGTATTTCTGCTGCATATTTGCCCCATGGACGTCTCCGAACACCTCTATATCGCACATCTCCTTTTTCTGCTTTGGCCTTGCCTTTAGGGTCATGCTCCTCCATAGTGGCTTAGTTGAATCGAAGTGTCAGTTTAACTCGCTTCTGTTCTGTGTGCTAGTTTTTATATTGAAAAAGTACTGGGTGGATTTGTACTTATTCAACGCCCCCAGAGCTCCGTGATGGAGATAGGTTGCATATATATTCAGGATTGATGATTAATTAGGTGATGATAGGTTTAGCTTAGAGGACCATTGGTTCCTGATATTGGTCTCTGACAGTTTGGTGGTGAGGTCACTTAGCTTACGTTGTCACCACGCCTCAGCTTGTTAACGTCGGTTAAACAGGTGGCTTTCTTCGCATATCGAGATTAAATTAGTTAAAATGACGAGTATTTCGGTGGTGAAACATTGTTTATTTGGATTCCCCTACTCAACAATCCTCATTCGTCATCTCGCTTACGTAGTTTCTTTTTTGTGCCATGCCTATCAGTACATTACAACAAAATTTCAATATAATATGATGACATAAGCTCGGATTTTGAGTTTGAATTTACGACTAGAAATGTGACTGTTCCACTTTCAGAGTTGAGTTCGGATGACTTCCTAAGGCCTTAAGTATGTGATGAGGTCATATGGGTTAGCTCAGCTCATACATGTAGTCATTATGCTATGCCATCACTTATGTGACGCCGGCAATTGTTAAGTACTTCTTATCTTATTTTATCACCCAAATTCTCAATGGCTACCATCATTCAAATTATTGTTGATATGGTCATGTCTAACATATTTAGAATGCGACAGCATTATATATATATAGTGCCCAAAGTCTTAGAAACTCCCAAATGCTTTTTTTTTTTTTTCAAACTTGAAAGATTTTAAGTTGTGAAATGGGAGTTATACTATAGCTACGAGTTATTTTAAAATTTATGAACCAATACAAATGTAATTGCAATAAATCAAGAATAAATTAAAGATTGAGTTATCAAATTAATCTAAATTTATAAATAAAAGTCTAAACTAATTTGGATGGGTTAACTCAAAGTTGAGAAGATGAGCATGAATTAGTTCGATCAAAACATCAAAATAATATTATTTTTACTTTAAATTTTGAACTACTTGACTGAATTCAAGTAGAATAGTTGGAGTCTAATCAAGCTTCTAGCTGAGTCTGAGTCTGAGTTTGATTTAAAAAAAAATCACGACTTAGAACCAACTTTTAGATCGTGATGCCATCTTTAAGGAATTAAATATAATTATACCAATAATTCTAGGTTATTGTAAAAATTATGGATGGTATTATAAAAAGAAATTGTAATGACAAACTCAATTACAACTATATATAATATTTTGAGTAATTGTGGACTATTCTACAAAAAATAAGGATACATTAATTGGAATATATTGCAATAATTGATCCAAGTACAACTATAATATTGGAAGCAATTGCAAAAAGTGGAGCTTATGGTAACGTAACCAAGCTCAGTAAAATATATAATTGAACCTTGCTTGTGAAAGTAATAAATCACATGTTTGTATTCCGAGGTGTCCGCAGGTCCAAATGCCGAGTAGAGTACCCAAGTAAGCCATCGTCAGTTCCCATAATGCCAAAATAATCCAACGTATATATATATATCCATGAGAATGTCCACGCCTGAAAATGTGAATCTAGAGCTCACAGATAAAATCAACGTATATATATATATTGATTACTGGACTGGAGTGCATCAATGCGTAGCAGGAAATCAATGTTTAGGCCGTTTATAAAACAGCAGGAAAAGAAGGGGAATTCATTTTGTTCAATTAAAGTTGAAATCTGACGCTAATCTAATCAATTTGTTTCTTTAATCATGTTTTAGTTATTATTTCCCGTGGTGGTACTGATCCCTCAAGGCACCACTGAGACTTCTTGTATTTTTAACTTAAGACATCTCTGTCAGCAAGACGGCAATATGATCCTTGTTTGTGGCGTGTTAACTTAACGCATAATTAAGACCAAAAGGTTCCGATGATGTCACACGTAGCATGTCACGCAGGATGATGTCATAGAAGATTACTCCGGTTTCTGCCTGCAAATAAAAAACCATTCCTCAAGAGCAGGAATTAAAAATAGCAAGCATTTCATACAATTTTATAGTTCTGATGAAAATGTCTTTGAAATCGATATAATAAATACTTTCAAATTGTTAATGTTCCATTAACAAAAAATCAGTAGTGTTTTCGGTACGAGGAAATAAACCTGGAGTTAACTGATCAGAACATTGAACAAAAGTCTTTTATGTAGAACTTGCTCCTTATATATCTATTAATCTAGGTGTAAGTGGTGGTCAAAAGACTGTTTTCCAATTTGCTGATGTGAAGAATGACTTATCTGATTTAAAAATTTGTTGTACTTAAATAATCAATTGAACCAAATTCGTTATTTTAAATTACTGATTCACTAAATAACTTGGTCAATGATTTCTTTAATATGTACTCAAAACATGAAGACTACAAGTTTTGCTATTATAAACAAGTATTTAACGCATTCTTTTATTATATTAATAAATGTAGAATATTTAGTGCATAATATATGACATGAATTTTAATGACTAGTTAATAATATAGATCGATATATATAGTTATATCTTTAAAATCGGCGAAAGAAATTATAATTTTAAAATATCTGTCAAATCTATTTAACTTTCTAAGATAATATATGTCTATTTATAAAATCAAAACTAATTCGTAAATATAAAATAGTTATTTATTAATAAAATAATTTGAGATAAATTGTTAAATATCATTACTTTTTAGTATAAATAATGATATGTTGAATATTATAAATTAATAACTTTTAAATTTTAAATTAATTATTAAATAAACACTTTAAATAATTATACTATAATAGTCATAATCCTTATTAGTAATAATATTAAATAATTAAATAAAAATATTTAGCTGATGATAAATTAAACTATGACAAAAGATTGAAACAAAAATAAAACCTAAATTTTTATATGTTATGAAAACTGAAATACAAATCAAAACCAAAAATATAAAATAGAAACATAAATAAGTAGATTTTTTATTGAATTTAAAAATGAAAACCAAAAATTGCAGGGGTAACAGACAAACCTTTAACTTCTTGTCAACTTCTTCCCTAACATCCATTTAGCATTTCAGCTAAAGTGAAATGGGCGGATATTTGCTCTCTTAAGGGTTAAACATAACTCCCATCAAAATCTCTAATCAAGCCCTAATCTTGAAAAAACTATGGTGAATCCTCATGGATAAAAACTCACTTGGGTAAGATAGCTATATTCGTACTTCCTCAAGGATAGAAGTATATGGAGCATTAAGGAGTTAGCCTCTCACTCTCACTTTCTCAATCAAATTCTGAAATTGAAAGACAACATTCGAGAAGGGATATCTTGCAAAATTGGAAATGGTAACTTGGTTTCCTTCTGGTATGACAACTGGTCTAATGGAGGACCTCTTATCCAACACTACAACACTCTAAATTGCTTACAAACAGCCTCACCAATCTTAAACTCAGCCAAATGATCACAGATGACAATTGGAACTTCCTTTAAAACCTAAGACATCTTGAACCTTCATACCTTCCCCAACCTAATTCTCAGGGCACCTTCTACTGGCCCAACCCATCCTTGAACTCACAAACAAAGCCACGAAAGACTTCTTTAGAAGTAGGAAATAAAAGGTTAATTGGTGTAAAGGTGTCTGGAGCAAAGTTTTAACCCCAAGGATCTCCTTCATACTATGGCTACAAGTCTTAAATAGGCTGAACACGGCACATAAAATTCATTACTTGCAAATGAATAGAACTTGCCCACTATGCAAGAACCATATGGAAACAAGAGATCATCTCTTCTTCACATTTCCTTATAGTAGATATGTATGGGAATTTATAATTGACAGATGCCTATGGCTTAACCCAGGGAATACTATTTCAGAGGTGATACTGTTAGATCGGAAAAAGAAAACAGGCCTTATTTGGAGAAACTGTAGATTTCAAAACTTTTTAAGAAATCATTTTGCAACGGAAGAAATATATCCGAATCAACATGTCAATCCATACATGATATGGTATAAGGATAACAAAACCATGAACAAGATGAAAGGAATTACCGACTCCTTCGATACAGCTTTAAATCCTCGCTGCTCTATCATCTCCTTCTTCTTGTATCCAAATCCTTTGCCTTTGAGTCTTTTCTTTTAGCAATCTATCTTCTTCCTTGTTGTAGTATCCTCAACCAATTCGATTTACCACTTGTTCTTCAAGGACAACTAGGTTAACAAAATCCTTTGGTGGGAAAGGAGAAGAAATATTTGGAGGA
>JANZLH020000156.1:6190078-6204741 GCA_026770325.2 Erythroxylum fimbriatum | reverse complement strand
TATAGTTATTTAAGGGTCCGTAGTATATTGGGCCCCTCAAAATTTAAAAAATTAATTTTTGGGCCCCCCTAATTTAAATTCCTGGCTCCGTCACTGGACACTAGTATTTATATATTTTTTAAATATCATGCACAGGTTCAGGTGGATGAAAAATTATTGATAGACATAAAAGTATTAGTAACTTAAGGTGCCATGAAAAGGTTTACCATCAGAAATTTATCACCCAACCAGCTTAAATGAAGGTAGATCACAATCACAAATGTTCCAAAATCTTGAACACCCACCTAACCTTTCAGACTCCAATTTGACATTTCCTTAGTATTCTCATCCTTGACTGAAATCGTATACTTATTCAGCAATCAGAAAGTAAAGACAGAAATGATAATCGCTATGCATCACCAAAATGATATTCAATGCAATTTGCAATCACTTAACACCGACTGTTTTGGAAAACAATCACAGCTTAAAATGGAAAGAAGTTAGACCAACGTGGAATGGAGGAGGGTTATTCTCGTAAATTCTGCAGGCCTAGTGTAATCCCTTATTTTCAGCGTGAGAACGTGCATAGTTTAGAAGTTGGATACAAAATTTTATAAATATTTTCATTATTTAAATTGCTAAAAGAATTTATAGTAAAATCTCTAAAGAAAGATATTCTTTTAAATGTTTGCCAAGTTATTTTATATTGAATAGTGTTTATAGTTTGCATTACAATGCAAAACTAAATAGAATATTACTTTAAATTTTCATAATGTAAAATAAAATTTGAAATAAGTAAAAAGGAATTGATATTCTAAGAGTTGTTTCGGTTTCATGTCCTCTACCAAACTTGAGATGCTGTCGTTCTGGGAGCAACTCAGCACACACCTTCATTCGGTTGTTTCGTTTTCTTTAATATGTGACATGTTAATCTATTACGAGAAATTCTTGGTTTCAGACTACATGGTTTGGCCTTTCTGCTTTAAAAGAATCCTATGCCGCTTCTCCATATTCTCTCTTTATTTTGATCAACATGTTTCGATAAGCTTAAAGCTAAACCCACCCTGTCACGGTCCCCGTGAATTCCATCAGCTACCAGAATTAATTCAAGCCCTTCCATGGCATTTACTCATCCTTATCGTACTTCAGACCAGGCTCTTCCCATATTAGCCATTGCTTTACTCACACTAGTAGGGACGGCACGGCTTTCTTGCTTGTTGGCTACTGCGTTATTTTCCACAGATGTGCCAACGTCAACGTCCAACCAGAGAACCAAGAGAAAATGAGGATTCATTCATATCCCTGTCCCCAGAAATGCGTCATCGTGGGCTTAATCAATCAGCCATACGCAAAATTCCCACATTTCAACGCAGAGTTGATAAGGACAAAAGTACATGTGCATGTGTGGTCTGTCTCAACCAGTTTGAAGAAAAAGATGTGCTTAGACGTCTTCCCAACTGCAGCCACACTTTTCACTGGGATTGCATTGACGTCTGGTTACAAGGAAATGCAAATTGACGCCTTTGTAGAACAAGCTAAGCAACATTTTTGCCCCAACTTCTTCTCCTCAAGACTCGCAGCCTTACAGCAGTAGTTTTGTTGGTGGAGACACTGATTTTGTTGTTATTGAATTGGGTGGACCACGTAAAGAAGTTTTGGTACCTAGTGGATTCCAAGAAAGTGAGAGTTCAAGACAAGTTCAGGAGCGACTCAGGACTCGGTTATCAGTAAAGGTAATGGCGCAGAGGCCTGGAAAGTTGAAATCACCATAAAAGCATCGACATTTTTCGATAATGGGTGATGAGTTCATTCATCTTAGAGAGAGAGACGATCAGTTCGATATTCAACCTGTAAGGAGATCTTTTTCATTTGATTGTGCGGTCGATCGGCAGCTTTATTCGGGTGTCCAGTGAGCCATTCAACAGAATTTGCATGAGAGGGAGACTAGCCGAAGTGAAGAATCCAGCAGCAGAAGTCAAAGGTCGTTTTTTAAATTTGTTCAGGGCCAAGGATCAAGAAGAGTAGTGCCTTCAAGCTGAGCCTTAAGTTGGATGATCTGAAATGAATTGTAGTCCGTTTGTTTTTTGTTGGATGAATTTGGACGGGGGAGATGTTGTATGTATACAAGCTTTTAAAGCAATACAAAAGGGCTCGTAACTTAAATATTGAAAGGGGCGGGTGTGAGAATGATTGTGAGGAAGCATTGGGAATCAAATGTTTGATTGTCTCGACACTCCTAGGGAGGGATGGCAGATAGAGAGAGATAGAGAATGGAGCATTCTTCTTCTTCTGTCAGAACGATCCACAGTATAACTATGAGTGAAGCCCACATGGAGATCCCATTTCCCAGTAGGGATATGATCAACGTATCTTTTTATGCAAGACTTCTAAATATCATAATTTCTACCTCTTTTCCTTTAAGCTTTGTAATCACTAATCAATGTCCAAAACATATAAAATACGGCTTGAGATCCTCTGTTTCATCAATCCTGTGCCCTCTGTGTCACAACCAATCTCAACCATTCATTAAACTCTAACAAATGGCTGAGATTGGTTGTGGCACAAAAGACACAGGGTTAGTGGAACAGAAGATCTGTTTCCATAAAATATATGAGTCAAAAATGGCAAACTGTTGTCAGCATCATTAATTATTGGAGTTGACAATAAATCTTGACTATATTTGTAATGATTCAGTATGGAGTCCCAGCTACTATCAGAAAACAAAACAAATGATACTACACATGATTCTAGGCTGTTCCAATTGCCCATAGATCATTACGCTTTCCTTAATTGACGGGAGTTGATCCTCTGGTCCAAGTATTCTGTACCTAGCCTGTGCTAGAAGATCTCAGCCCTCTATTTAAGTTGACTCAACTTAAATGGAAAACTCAAATCCTCTGTCAACTTAAATGGAGAGCTGAGATCTTCTGGCACAGGCTAAGTATAGAGTACCTGGGCCAGAGAATCTGAACGCCTAATCGACGTAGCCTCCGAGAAACAAATTTCACATGCCACGTGCCAACTCATAAACCAAGTATGGATCCCCGTCCACGAGTTGACCAGAAATGAGCACGCAAAAATTGGCAGGAAAATAAGAAGCTTCTATGTAGAGAAAAGTTTTTGCTTGCAAAACAAAGTAGTGTGATTCTGAATAGAAAAGCACGGAGAATAAGACCCATGTGCTCACTTGGTATGGGATTAAGGTGGAATTACCATAAAACATCTATGATCATTAAAATGTATCTCCAAAGAGACTACATACTCAATCTGTTCGCATGATTACATAAAGGAGCCTCGTGTGTCTAAGGAGGGGAAGGTGGGGGAATTAGAGACTGCTATATGCCAGGCATGGTTCGACTACGTAGAGCTTATTTGCTTTCGGTTGAGAGGAATGTTGGGCTCTGAGTTTCTGTGTGAATGATTATTATGAGGTATCGGAAGTGCCTCTGTAGGGAGCTGGTTTGTGGAAGCACAATGAGCTTTTGCCTTCAATTGTTCAAGAACTCTGTGAGCTTCTGTAAGCTCATCTTGTGCACTTGGTCCATGTCCTTCCCAGGCATCAACTACTCGCTGCTGGAATTCAACGGCAAGAGCATAGCTGCATAGCCCACAAAATTCCTTGAAATCATATCATTTAACCATCAAACATGAACAAACATCAATGCAAATTTTACATGTCAAAAAGTTCATGCCCTACATTGCTGCCATGATGAAGGAATTCGAACACTAATGGCTTTAATGAATTAAATATCCTTATAAGTGCTCCAGGAATATTGATAGACTTAGGCGTCTTTGATGAGCAATAAGCAATGATTCAAAATAATGTTACATACACTACTCTGTAAAGTGTAATTATCTTTTATATACTAGCTATTTCTTTTATTGTTCAATCCTCTGTCTCAAGAATCAACAAGAAGAAAAGAAAAAAAGACTACTCAAAAGACAGTAATGTAAGTCACTTGGTTACAACAAATTCAAGTTAAAAAACCTTTAATGCAGAAAGTTACTGGTAAAGAATGTTAAACAAGAGGGTATATCTTTTACTCCTCAAAATTATACTCCATACAAACATTCCCTTGTCCCACATTCACAGATTTTTGTATGCATCAAAAGACAGTGATACAGAATAGTTACACTATCATATCTCTGGAGATAAAGGAGATAGAGCAAAGTTTCAACATAAGAAAAAAAATCTACAAATGGCAGGATTTTGTTGGAGGGAGATGCATGCCAGGTTGGGTCACTTTGAGAAAAGGATGACTAATGGCTACTGGTATCTCCTCATAAAAGGTCAGCATATTTACAGAAGTTGAAAAAAATTATGTTCCATTAGGCCATCTTTGAAGGGATAGAATGCTGACAGATGAAGATGGCAGTTTTGAACAGGTAGTGTTCTTCAGGACTGATGTAGCTGATGAAGGAGACTTCCCTTGACAAAAAGCTCAAGAAATGGACTAGATTACACACTAGAAGAGAGTTAACACAATTAATGTAAGACAGGAGAACTAGACTAATGGTCAATCAATCAGACGAAGACCAAATATGTGAATTCTTAAACCATGTTTTTGAAATCAAGTAACTAGTTCCTACCTTCCCATGACACTGTATGCTTTTGAAAGGTTCTGACATGCTTCAATTGAATCAACATGATGAGGACCAAGTGCCACGTCCATGATGTCCTTTGCCAGTGCAAACATCTGTGCAGCTGACTGCGGTCTATCTAGTTCTAAATAGGCAGCTCCCAGATTATTGTAAATATACGCGACTCCAAAATGTTTTGGACCAAAGCTGTCTTTCAACCTTTCAGCTGCATTCTCCAAGTAAGGAATTGCCTGATTCACTTTACCTGTCAACAGAAGTAACCACCCAATTCTAGCAGAAACACTTCCTTCTGAATGCTGTTCTTGTGGGACTTTATCAAGTAACGAGAGTGTTCTCTTCAACAAAGTAACTGCAGTATCAAACTCGTTCATGCTCTCGTATTGCATTGCTATTTCTGAGTAAGCATCAGCAACTTCAACTGGAGAAACTTTCTGATTTTTGTCAAGAATACCACAAGCTATCTCCAAACATCTCTTTGCATCTGGAAATTTCTCTTGATTACAAAGTGCTTTTGCCATAGAGATAAACACCAATGCTCTAGTTTCAGCATCTTTCTCAGTCTGCTGAACAACACCCTTCAAAGTATTAATAGCTTCATCATACTTTCCTAAAGCTATCTTCATATTAGCGGCATCAATCTCTGCACGAAGCAGATGTGAGCTAAGACCCCAATTCCTCAAAACCTTGCGTGACAACTCATTCTGCTCCAATGCCTTATCATGCTCTTCCAAACCACTATAAATGACCCCAAGAAGCCTCCTATCATTTGCAACCTCCACAGAATTGTTCCCCAATCCACTCCTGTGTATTTCCAATGCCTTCAAACCAAAGGGTAGTGCCTCCTTGAAGTTTAAAACTCCAGCATATGCCTCAGCCATATCCCTATAAGCCACACCCAACTCTTTACTGTCTTTTTCTAAAGTCATTTCCTTGATCTCTAGACACTTCCTAAGATTCTCCAAAGCTTCCTCTCTCCTCCCCATTGCAGTCTTAACATTTGCTAACTCAAGCATCACTGCATGCACGACTGGCCTAATATCTTCAAGGTTACCATTCTTATCCTCCTCCAGCCTAGACAGTATCCTTTTAGCCCTATTCAAATATCCTAAACTATCATTAAACCTTTTCAAACCATAATTAGCAGAACCCATTAACTCCAAAGCCATTGCAACAAGTAATGAAGGTTTGGAATCATTGTTATCAAGAATTTGCAAAGCTCTACTAGCAAACACTAAAGTTTTCTCAGGGTCATCACCTTCCTTGTCAAGTTTAAGTCCAACCTTTAGAGCAGCCAAACCAAGCTCTCTCTCATCGAAAGCAGTCTCCATTTGTTTGAAAGCTTCAAGCATCTCCTCGGTGGTCTCAGCAGACTCAAACGCCTCTTCAAGATCGGATTTTTCTTTGATTTTTCGCTGTCTGGAGGACATTTGAGGCTGATTTTCCACAAGGGTGTCAATGTTCCGATGTTTGATCGATTGGAATTTGTTGGGTTTAAGGACCAGGGCATTAGTTTTGGTGCAGGGTTCGAGATAATTGTTAATTGCGAGAAGTGAAGAAGAAGCAACAACAGAATCAGAAATGTAACTTCTGGAAAGCAGACTGCTCAGAGTTTCGAGTTTCCGTCGAGTGAGGCGAGAAAGAAGGAAGATTGAAGATCGCTTCATGACGCAATTGGCAGAATGGGCCGAAAAATTGAAACCCCCCGTAAACCCTGGAAGAGCATCTAAACCCCCTCACACAATCAAATACTTATTTGAGACAACGTCGTATCCTCCACAGCTAAAACACATGCGATCAGGGAAAACATTTTTGGTCGGATCCGGTCTAATCAAATCAAGTTTATTGAATTTCAAGAATCAGAAGACTAAGACGTACAATTTTTTTTTGAATATATTAACAAATGATTGTTTTTTTACTTTTCTTTTTCCTGTACAGTTATAGAAGGCTTACGACTTCTTCAAGTAATCTTTCTAAGTGGAGTTGAGGCTTGCAATATTATCCAACCTCAAATGAATCTATATACAACAAATAATAGAGTTTTATCCGATCCAAATGAATCACAAAACATTTCACCCTCGGAAACCCAGATGCATTCCACAAGTCTTGATGGAAATGAGCGGGGCTAATTGAATCACGTGGGACTCTCAGGATGTCTGCTGCTATAAATGTCAAAATGGAGAGAGAGGTTGTTCCCTCCTGCTTCAATCTCCTCGTTAAAGTAAGTCATCTGGGCTAACTTTCCATCAAAATGGAGACTTGGGGTGCTCCCTCCAAGGTCGCCATTACAAGGAGCGTAGGATAAGCTGACAGGTTCTTGCTCCTCAAAGCTTCGGTCAGATAAATGATCATTATAAGTATGTCCAGGAAAGTGGTTGAAATCAGGTGGCTCAAGAAAACTTGTCTGAGGCCGTATGCTCTTTGGAATACTTCTAGCCCACCAATGGCCCCTAGATGGATGTGGAAAATTGCCAGAATCGTGGTGCCGAAATACACTTTCCCTGAAATAAGGGGTAGATGTAGACGCCTCTAAATGTGTCTCAGATCGAGACTTGCAATGATGACCGCAGTATTCTTCTTCAAACCTTCCTTCATTTTGAGTCTCGACATGTGACATCCAAAAATCACCAGAGGGCAGCTTGGTCACTTCAGGTGGCACAGCCGCCACAACCCGTGCATGGTTCATTGAAGTGTGACGACGCGAAATATAATACCAATCAAGTAAATAGGGATAATTCTTGTGATCTGCACCAGCCAGCCACAAAAAATCCAACTGAAAACCAGGAGTATGGTGGCGCATTTCTTTCGAAAATATGCTATTTCTATCCCGAGGGCTTCCTGGACTTCCTTGCCAAATTCCGAAAGGAGAGTACATATGTCTCATTCCCTGTCCCTGTGAAATTTGATCCATGAAAGTTTTGAGGTTCATTATGAACTGCTTTCCATCTAAGTTTGGTTCCCATGAAGGATAGGCGCTCTGGAAACTGTATTAAAAAGCAAGTTCAGTAGAAAATACTTGGATAAAACAACTATTGGGTACATGGCATGGATATTTTCATTTGGATGCTGAAACACGAAACAGATCAAGGTGTCTTCACATGCATGGGAAATTTTGCCTAGAACAGTAAATGCGATGAGGACTCAAATGACACCAAAACTAATTGATGACAGAGACGACAGTGGCTTATAAAACTTTGAGAGAATCTCAAGTTCTAGAAAATCCTAGATGAGAACAATGAATTCCCATATGCACTATAAAGGAAAAGTATCTGATCTTGGCTCTCAAAAGTTATATTTCAAAAACTGCAAATCCTCATCAACCTCAGTCTTTACTTTTCCTTAAGAATTGTTAAGCTATCTGGTATTTGATTAAGCTATCAATGAAGCACCTTTCAAATTTATGATACACCAGCGTCTGATTGCCAAAGCTGATAAGGAGCATCCCATGAAGAATTCTCATACAGATAGAACAACTACTGAAGGCCTTTAAACGGATGGACACAACAGTCCGTAGGGCATACCTCAGAAATGATTTCTCCATCTTCCCTTGAGAGCTCCTGTGGGTCCTGGGAGTATGGTGGGGAGAACCATAATTGCTATTGCCATGTCTATGAAAATCAAAGCAACTAAAACTGCGTAATACAAAGTACAAGATTGGGAACATG
Source organism: Erythroxylum fimbriatum (assembly GCA_026770325.2). Classification (NCBI taxonomy): domain Eukaryota; kingdom Viridiplantae; phylum Streptophyta; class Magnoliopsida; order Malpighiales; family Erythroxylaceae; genus Erythroxylum; species Erythroxylum fimbriatum. The sequence continues at coordinate 6,196,498 of JANZLH020000156.1, read as the reverse complement.
TTAGTGCTGGTCAGAAAACCAGGGTCATTATGTAGTTACCAACTAAAGCATCAAATCAATGGTATCAAAATTGCAAATTGCAAAGGAGGAAAAATAAGATTTGACCTGCATACAGAGCCAACACCTTCAATATCAACTGTGAAGTCCGAAATGAATTGTAGGATGTCATCTACCCGCTGCACAAAGTAAGTGAGCATCAGTTGATGAATTAAGACATCATCAAGATATTCCATGCTTCAGACAATTAGCTGATACCTTTGGAACAACAAACATAAGTAAAACTGGGGTGAGGAGAATTGATGCCATCTCTTCGAGAAACATCCTTGCAGTGTACTACATTAAAAGATGAAGCATTCAGGCACCAAAAACAGGTTCAAACGCCTAGTCATTCATTTTGTTATTTTCCTGCAGTGCAGGTTCTGAGTTCTTACTATTACTTATGCTCTAGTGTTGTTAAACGAAGTTTAGATATATTACCTGAAATAAGATTTCATACTCTTTCCGAACCATTTCTGTGCTTTCTTTACCCCTCCATCGCTTAGGCATATAATGTGTATGTTGGACCACCATAGACATAGCCCCTTCCGGATCAAGGACCAGAAGTTTATTTACTGCACGTCCACTGATGGCCGATATGGTCCCAAAAACAGCTGCGTACCATATCAAGTTCCGACCAAATATCTGGAGTATGGAAAATAAATGCTATGAGAAATTACACAAAAAATGATGATTATTGCCCCCATGGTATGCATGTCATTATCTGCAGGGATGTTGTGCAGAAAGTTCAAAGGAGTCTACTTACATGGCCCTCCAATAGAGATTCCTCCAGAAATGCAACAATTATAACTATGGCCATAAAGCCCCCAGAGACAAAGGAGATGAACTTTGCAATAGTTGATATAATAGGTGATGGAAATTGGTTTATGTAATTTGATGCGTGGACTGCACAGCTATTGATTCGATGCTTGAACAGGTGCTCAACCTGCAATGCAGATGGAGAAGATAACCTATGCTTTCCAGAGTTTAAATATGCATCTATGTAACAGGGATGTCATAGAATGAAATGCATACTATTATTTTGGGATAAAGCTGCCACAATAATAACCTGCAATCTCATTGATAATGATGCATCACCAATAAACATTTTCCTGTCCTTATTAGTTCTTATCAGAATCAGAGTAATGCAGGGAATGTCATTCCGGTAGACAGGAGCATTGCAATAGAACTCCCATCAAAATACATGCATATATAAAGCACGAGTTTATGCAGAAGAAAAAGAATATTCTTGAATAAAGACTTTCGTCACCAATTTTGCGTATGCAGATAATCTCACTACAACAATTAATGCATAAAGTATGGGAAGCACATTAAATTGGACAAACTAAGTGTTCTGAGAATAGCTTAGCCGGTCAGACGGAACGTCAAGTTAGTCCAGAAAGTGAACAGTTAGTGAATTTAATTGGATTCTATTCAATTAATAAATATTACTAACGATGCTTAATTGGATTCTATTCAATTAATAAATATTACTAAGGATGCTGCTAACTTAGGTGCAGATTGATGATCAATAGGCCTTTTATTTTGCTTTGAAGTCATTGTTTTTCTGGAAATATGCGAGTTGAAGTCATTGTTTTCAGTCCCCACTACTAGTGGCCTTTTATTTAGGTCTGAAGTCATTTCAAATCACTGCTACTACCTTTTCATGCAAGTTAATATCTGCTTTTTGCAATACAACTGAACAAGTCTAAATCTAGGATTTGAACTTGATATTAAAGGAAGAAAGATGACTTCCTGCTCAGTTGTATTGTAACCTAATTTGAATAATATATATCATATTATTGTTTAACCTTATGATAGTAAACTGGCATTTAATTAATTAATTAATCAATGTCGTTTTTCAATTATAGACTGATCACAATTGAATCACATTCCTTTTAACTCTTTGCTCCAGTTTTTAAAACATTGCCAATTTTTTAAAATCCATTTGATCTAATCTTCAATATATATATTATAGTTAATCTTATGATAGTAAACTATCATTTAATTAATTAATTAATCGATACCATTTTCCAACTGCAGACTGATCACAATTGAACCACATTCCTTTCGACTCTTTGCTCCAGATTTTAAAACATTTCCAAGATTTTTAAATCAATTTGATCTAGTCTTCAATGTATTTAAAGAAAACACGAAAGAAAGGAAAAAGGAAGTTAAAGAATAATACCTCATTGAACTCCCTAAAAGTCCACCTTGATAAATTAGCCCATCTGCGAGACCATGCTGAGCTTGGATTATTGTAAAATTCTAGTGCATGCTTTAGGAAATGATCAACCAGCATGAATGTAAAAATTAATGGTGTGAACAAAATTGACCAACGGCCAGCTCTCACAAGCTGAGTCTTTAACGCTTCAGGATTGGAGATGAAGTCCCTCTTAATACAAAAGTTTCTTCAAAAAGAAAAAGAAAGAAAAATACATTAATAAAGACAACTTCTTTTCACTCAGATCAGAGCTGAAAAGAGTTCACAACATGTCAAAAGTAGCATACCTATCAAATACTTTCTGCAGTATGAACCAATCCACAATATTTTCAAGGACCTTTGTTAACATTAGGTGATAGTGTGGTCTATTAGAGCTAATTTTGACAATGGGACCAGCCCCTGGAAACCACGAGGGTATTGGAAAAGCAAGTACCCCTTTGTTGATCATTCCAATTAAGTAGTTCTCCTTACGCATGAGTCTCATGACCACATCATGAGCAGAAAGATCTTTAACCACACACAGGGACTGTGAACTTTGTGACTGTACAACCTTTTCGAGAATTGTTGCCCATGACATGGTCTGGATTTCATTATCCGTAACATGAAGACTACAAAGTATTAAAATGAAAGTCACAAAAATTTTTAGAGAAACATGTGAAAGAAATATTTAAAGCCTTTCTTAGAATTATGAAACAGAACCTACCTGTTGTAATAAAACTGGCGAATTCGAAGACTGCCCTTTAACTGGACAAAAAACCTCAAAAATAGGAAGATCCAACAGATAGAAAGCGACAGCAAATATAAAACAATAAGTAACTTTGAGAATGTCAAGGGGGTTAATGGGTGTTGATGAATTGCCTCGTTAGCAAGATCACAAGGTTTGATTCCAGATTCAACTGCTTGCATCCCACACTTGGCATTACGAAGACCATTCCAGTCAACATATAATAACAAAAACCCCAAGAAACAGATGGTGAAAGCAACGCTCAGAAGATCAACTACCCACTTTATTATGATGCACCGAAGTCCTTTTTGACAATAATAACTGTAAAGTCTTTGAAAGAATATGTCTAAATCAACAATGGGTTCTCTGTTTATGCTCTCACCATTCAGGAGACCTGATGGAGACTCACTACCAGGACTGGGCACATTTCCATATCCAGACAATTCAATCTCTACAGACACATCCTTGAGCAAGCCAGTTGTCAGTGACGATTCATCAGAACCCCTCCATTTGAACATGCTAAGGGCACCGACACGCCTTTGCCTACTAAACATTATTTGAAGACACTAACTGTAGGCAAAACATCCAGTCCATCCCTTAAATCACATAAATGGTAACGGCAAACAGCTGGAAGAAAAATATAAAAAATAAAAATCAATCTCGGATTAACATGAAAATACTGCATAATACATGAACAATCTCAGTCAACAAAAGAAAAGAAATTTTTTTTGGAAAAATGCATAACATGCCAATAGATTGTCCAAAAGGAAAACGATATCACATATTTTTCTGATTGTTTAATATTCAGGTACAAAAAAAGAATGCAAAATGAATGGTGCAGTGATGACATGGGACAGAGCTAAACTGAAAACAGTTGATAGATTAAATAGCAAGCAGTGCTGAGTTATTCACAATTTCCACGCTTTCTTCTAAGACCAGCTAAGTGCCTTCTCATTTGCACAAGTTGAAATTCCAAAAGTAGTAATTTTTCCTTCATGTACGCTACATAGACCCAATTTACTTCCACTGTACAGTTTTGCAGCAGCAGAAAGTATTCAACTAACCGCTGCTAGTTGTTATTGATGTGTGTGCAACAAGAATTGAGCGGTAGACGAAAACAGCCCAAAGAATAGTCAGTTCCCTAACCGGTGAAATATGAGCAAAACAATGAAATCTTTGAATCAAAGAGAAAGATGTTGTAGAAACCAATGCAAAATGAGCTTCAGTTGTTGAAGATATCAGCTTTTACTACAACTGCAGCTTAGGGCTGGCAAGTTCAAACAAAATTTAAAGGGATCAATTTTTACGATGATTGGAACATTATGCTTGAATCTGCGCCACTATAAACCAAATTAGGAATCGTCAGGCATTATGGTTGACTAACAATTTACTAAATCCTGCTACCACAATTAGATTGAAGCAGAGATACATTCAGAGACTTACAAGCCAACCCAAACTGCCAACACCAATTACACAGTAATCAACCCGTTCAGCTAAACCTCAAAGCCAGAACTTTTACTCGTGAAAAAGAAAACAAAGATTGCAGTGTAGGAAACCTTGGAACTCAAAAGCAAGGAAGGAAACAAACAAACAAACAAACGATTTTTCGTAGAAATAATTAGAATACATGATCGAAACGAAAAGGAGCAAGTGATGGGCACAACAGAATCATCAATCTGAAACTGAAAAGAGTTGGAAGACAGAAGAATATGTGCCTGAAGCTGAAGGAAAGAATAATACCTCCAATAGACAGAGTAAAATTGCGAGATAGGAGAAGGAAAATCAGGAAAAGGAAGCAGAGTTGTGTTGTTGCGTGGACGAAAGAGAAAATCAAACTAAAGGAATTTGGAATTTTGGATACGTAAATTCAAGAAGAATTTTATGCATACGACGGTGTTTGTTTCTTCTTTGAAGTGAAATAGCGTGCTTACGCAAGAAGTAAAGCTGAATAATGGGTGAGATCAAGTACTACTCCTCTCTTTTTCTTTTCTAAATAAAAGAACTAATACAAAATAACCAAGTGATTGTTTCAGGAGCTTCGACACACATAAACAAAACAATATTATTTTTATATTTTAGTTTGAATCAAACCAAAACGGACTTGAGAACAAGTAAAACTATCTTGGGCCCATTAAAGCTCGGGCCTACAGCCTTGAGCTTGAGCTTGTGAGCCAGTAGAAGCGGTCGAGGGGGCTCGCTGTAAATAATTTGCTCTTCCTAGTTTTGGCGGCACGTCTCTTAATTATTTACAACCTCGCTCCTTTTGATATTTTAGATTGATAAATTCAATTCCATTTTTTAATCTAGTTAATTATATGATTAAACAGAAATATGTATTTTTTAGGAGTTAGTTTCCTATTATTATTATTGCTTCCAACTTTTCTTTATCAATATTAATTATTAAAGTTAAATTTCAGAGTTAATAAATCTCCAACTGTACTTTGAGTTTTATTTATATTTTTATTATATCTTTTGGTTATTTTATTAAAAAATAAAAACTTATTTTATTGAAATTTATAATAAAAACTGAAAATAAATTATATTTTTTTGAAATTATAATAAAGACTGAAAAATAAAAACTTGTTTTATTTCATTATCTTTTTTTTACTTATTCTTATTAAATTTTAGTTTAGTTTATTTTAATATATTGGATTGTATTATTAGATTAATGAATTCTCATAATTATTAAAAAAGAGATATAAATATTTAATATATTCCAAAGATTAAAGTTTCAATCCATGTAAGCTAATTGGATAATATTACAAAAAGCATTCACTTATCTGCGACAATTTAACCAACAAAGCGTAAGCTTTAATCACTTCTTTCCCTTATAGCAATGTTAAGAAAATCTTATAAATATCGTATCACTATTGGTATCAAATTTAGTTTACTATACCGATATCGGTCAATATCGAGTATCGTCTCGGATGACTTTTTAATTTATGAAATAGTTATTGAATTTTTAAAATTGAAAAATAATTCTTTAATATATTGTACTGTCTACTTTATAATTTTACATCAACCTTGTCTTCAAAAATCATAATAATAGAAATTTAAAATAAAAATTATTTATTTATTTTTATTAACATTATTTTTCACATATAAATTACTTGCCTCTGTTAGAACAGATGGCCAAGCTCAAGATCAGTTTGAAGCAGGGTGAGTCAGAGGGCATTCTTGCTCAGTTCAGGGTGAGACCTATCCTTAGGGAGAAAGTCAAGGAGTTGCAGGAGCAGGATGTAGAATTAAGTAAGCTGAAAGATGAAATTCGAAATGGCAAGCAGTCAGAAGTAGTAGTTAGGAATGATGGGCTAATGGTAGTCGGAAGCAGGTTATGCATTCCGAATGTCAAGGAGATCAAGGATGAGATCATGGATGAGGCACACAATGCGCCTTATTCCATGCACCCAGGCAGCACCAGAATGTACAGAGACTT
>JANZLH020000156.1:6118096-6129583 GCA_026770325.2 Erythroxylum fimbriatum | reverse complement strand
ATGAGCAATTAGGAATGGGAAAGGAACAATGGATAATGATGTTCATTTTGTACTGTGGGTATAAACCCTTGAATGTGGTATGAATGTGAATACATTGGCATGAGCTGATTTCGGAAGTAGCATCAACATGCATAATGAGACGTAAAGTGTATAAATCGAGTTGAAAGAAAATGAAAATCGCTATAGCATGGAGAGGTCAAAGTTGGACATGAGAAGAATATCGGTTAAAGTGATAATGCTCAATATGCTTATGGGAGATTAGAAATTCAAAATGACTTGTATGGTCGATAAAATGGGGATAATAGGAAATGAACAAATGTACATGGTTTGAGCAGACAGATAACTGATGTGGCTTATGGACAATGATCTCGATATTGTGATGCTATCGATATTGTACTATAAAGTTCTACCTTGAAATGTGAAAGTTGTGATTTAGTATAAGCATATAGTGGGACCGATTAAATTCATTGATGATTTGAGAGAATGTGCAAACATAGAGGTTTACGGACAATTTGGAAATGGAAAATAGTATCTGATTTTGTATGATAGACAGAGGTTCACCCCAAAGGAGTATCGACCCTTGAGGGTGACATAAGTGTGAATAGGTATATTGTTGTGGATTGATTGGGGAAAATAGGCATATGAATAAAAAGGAGACTAAGTGTCCAGACAGAATGAAATGAAATCATACAATTGTTACGAACAAAAAAAAGCATGAAATTGGGGCCAGCAGGGTTATGTGAGCATTCCTGACTAGAGGATGATTGAGGTAAAAAATGTTATAATTAATATGAAATGGATATTATGTCCTGGTGATATGTCCTCGATCGTGATATAAAGATGAATGCATTGTTATTGCTGGAATTTATATGACCTCGAGAGGTTACACTTAGAATGTAAAATGGTTGTGTGACTATCGATATAAGAGCTATGATTGAATATGGGAATAGAAATGGGTGAGCGCAAATAAATGATAATTGGAAGATGTGATGATGATAGGGGTCTATATGAAAAAGTCGTTAAGTTTGATTTGCCATTGCGAGTACACATCGGATAGTGAATTCACCATGACAGTGAAACTATTAAGCCTATGTGAAAAATATACGTGGAGATAATATAGGCAGTGATCAGCGATTTATTGAATAAGTGCCAATCAAGATGGGTTCGAATCAAATGTGAGTGCACTTGTAGTGATCGATTGGGTAGACATCCAGATAATGATTTTGGAGGAATGATCCGATCATGAAAACAATGGCATAAATTGATCCTACTGAGATTTGATGTATAGGTGAACTGAGAAGTAGAGCTCAGCCAGGCGACCGATCGAGTGCATAGTAGATTTTAAACTTTGAGGTGACACTACTGTCAATTGAGGAGAATATAGGTTAATATTTCATTCGATCGACATACGCTCGGGAGATTCCAATCGAATCTAAAGAGAAGATACCAACATGCAAAGTGAAGTATTTAAATGAATTGAATTGTGTGGAAACAACTAGTACGATTGAATAGGCAAGGAAATGGAATGAATAGAGAGAATCATTAGAGACAAGGGGTATTAAACAACAAAAAAAAGAAGAAGAGACCATTAAGGAATTAGTCGTTTAAGAAATTGAAATATAAGGCAATTTGGGGTTAGTTATGTTGGAGGTCTCGATGCCCGACAAGATCCGAAAGTTGAAAATTTTAGTAATCTAAGGGAAATTAGCCCAACAGGTAATGATGATCATGGATGAGATGTGAATAAGAATACAGAAATAGGTGTACATCGTATGAATGATGACCTTTGAACCAATTGTGGAAATAGGTGTACATCGTATGAATGATGACCGTTCTTAACGTAGATTATACCATTTGGATTCGGCGATTACACATTGTATAATGAAGTTTCACATCTGTTGGAACGGTATAGAGTGGTTGTTGACATGCATAGAGTCAATTAAGCTCTTACGAGTTGATTTTGATTTTGATACATGGGTTCGAATTGTTATGATCGAAATTATTTTGAGGTCTTGGAGACACTAGATGTGCCAAGTTATGTCTATGTCCAAACTATGTAACCTTGAGAAAATTATAGAGTATATGGGAAATGTCACAACATATGAGGAGTTATCGCCCCTACTGTCTTGATCAATCAGATGAAAATTTCGAGGACAAAATTTATTAACGGGGGAGAAATGTAACATCTCGTCCCCATATTAAGGGTTAGAACCCCGACTCGTTGATTAGCAGTTAGATATGTTAGAGGAGGGATCGGTGGTGACTTATTAGTACCAACCGAGTGAAAAAGTGATGTGGTTGAGCGACATTTTGACCCTTTGAATGTGAGAAATTAGGATGTTGTTTTAGCCGGTCAACTTTTGATTGACCGACCGATTGAACGAACACGGGCCGATCGACCGAGCGGAAACTGACCGACCGATCAGGCGAGCACTGGCAAACTTCCCTTTACTTGTTTGGCCATAACCTCGTTGTTTGACTGCCGATCGATCAGATTGTTGAAGCGATGGCTTCCTAAGACGAATAGCGATCAGTTATTAAATTGAGACAGTCATTGATCAAAAGCCAAATATCGCTCGATTATGATATTAACCTTTGAGAGAGAGTGATTTGACCAAAGTGAGCAGACCGGTTGAAAATGAAATGACCGGTTAAAAAGGAACAGTTTGAAGATACTTCGATGTTTTGGAGATATTTTGAGCTATAGAGCTCCGATTGCTAGTTGCAAATCTGGTTGCAAATTAAACTAGAGCCATGGGGCTGCAAATGTGCTGAAGGAGCCGATCGGCAATTCAGCCTTTAGATTTTCAATTACTGAATGGAAGTTGGTTTATCGTTCAATCTTGGCTTAGTACCAGTTCCAAACTGAGTGTTTTGGTGTCGTTCGACACAGACACAAAATAGTTTCCAAATAACGTCAGTCCGACCGAACATGTGAATAGTTACTGTATGGAAAAATCTAGAAGTGGACAGGTGACTAGAGAGTAGACAGATGTCCCAACCTTAAAGGTGAGTTTTTAATAATCTTGAAAGATAAGTGTTGTGCTGGCCTTATTCTTTTTTGGGGGGGAAGTTTCTTCTCCGAGTATGTCTCCAGCACAGAGTTTTTCATCAAAACTCCACTGAAACTCACCGAAGCTAAACTTTGCTTCTTCTATTCTGACCGAATGGTCCTCGGTTTCTTTTGCCTTAAGGGAACCGGACCTACAACCTCTGTAAGAGAAAATACGTGAGGTGCAAAGGCTAAGGCCTTGTGCCGATCGATAGTGAAGTAAACAACAGTGGACAGGCGTGCTAGAACGCGCAACGGAAGCAAGAACTAACTTGGAGCATACTGTGAGTATATCGAGATGGTGTCTTTTCATTCACTGCCCTTTTTTATTTATAACTGAACTACTGAATGTGTTTGTGTATGATGGGAGCCGGACAGGAGGTCCGATGACTGTGATATTTGAATTGAAATATTGAACTGCTATAGAATGTGAACTGGGTGAATTCTGTGTACTCATGTGATTATGAAATGTGTTCTGATTGTGTAATTGTATAGAACTGAAATCATGATACAGAATTTGGCTTATTAATGTGTTCTAAATGGGGATTTGCATATGGGTCCGAAATGGGAAAAAAATTGCATATGAATACGGATGGGATATAAGAAAGGGACTGACTAAAATGGTCAACTATGAGTGACGCATTTCATGGCATAAAATATAATGGCAGTTGTGACTAGAGTCGCCATCGATCAGAGCTAAAAACTCAACTAATGAAAAAGAGCCTCAAGCTCGAAAGGGAGTAGTGCATACCCAGAGGGCTCTCCTACCCCTACTAATCAAACAGAAATCAGAGCCTTTGGCTCAACGCATAATGAGCCCCACAGGGGACAGTTCAGGCACTCAGTCACAACGACGTAACAATTAGAAAGTGGGTCACATGCACACTGCATATGCATGACATACATGACTAAATGATACTAACTGATTTTAGATGTGAGCAACAGATATGGGTATGTATATTTGAAATTGAATGGGAACTGACTGAAGAAATGCATGTGAGCTTAATGGGATAATTGTTTGATTTGTATATATGTCGTTAATGGGACACTATGCATTATCAGACTAATTACTTATTTGAGGCTCAATATGATTGTTAAATGTTTTAACATGAAATGTGGTATGTGAAAGGGTTATACGGGGTTGAATCATTTCTAACTGTGTTTAATATAACTGTTATTGAACTGATGAGATTACTGTGTATTATGTGACTGGGTGACCCATCGATGATGGTCACTCACTGAGTTCGTAAAACTCATCCAAAATTTGCAACTATTTTTCAGGATTAGAAGAATACTCCGTTAGTCCAACGGGAGTATGTCTACATCATTCAAGTGAGAATTAGAGGTCGGGATCAGTTCACGTCTGCATTTCATGTCTCTCTTTTTATATTGCAATGGATATTCCGTAACTGTTTGTATAACTGTGTATGTAATGTAAAAAGGGCCCAAAGTGGTATATGGAAAACTGTTTTATAAATGGCATTGTATAATTGGGAAGGGCTTATGCCCTAATTGATTTTGACAAAAAAAAACTAATGCATACCGATTTCTGAACGATTGACTGATGCAGCACACCACCCTCGCGGGGCACGGACTCGGATATCACCGTTGATGTCGAGTTCGGGCCTTGCGGGAGTGGGGTGCTACAAGAGGTCCGATGAATTTTGTGGATTGTTTTGGAATATAGAAGTGAGTTTAAAACCATTTGCAAGTTTTTGGGGTTTTTAAACAAACGTTATGCTGGCCAATTTTTGAAAAAAAAACCAAAAAAAAGAAATAAGAATTGGTTAAAAGATGAATTGTGGGATATGTATGAATGTATAAGAAGAATCTTATGATTTGAGATTTTGATTAAGGATGGTTTTTCCAAAGGGGAAATCAAATTGCTTTGTATGAGATTCAATAAAGATGAGTAAGAAGGAAAGAGAAAAGAAAAAAATTTATACCAGTCTTGATCGGCTTAGATTAAATGTCTTAGACTTCTCCAACGCGACAAGTTTATTTTGTTTAAAAGCTTGAGTTCTCGGATGTCGGAAATTTGTTGGTCAACTCGTTTGAACCATTTTTTTACTTGTTTTCGATTTGCCTCCGATATGTTTCCGTTCTTTCGAATTTGATTTCGTTCGTTTTTGCTTTCGGCCACATCATTTTCGATTCCGTTTTCTATTTTTTTAGTTGGGGTCCGGTTCCGAAATCGGGTCCCAACAATAATCAAGGCACTCTGGGGGATCAAAACCTTGGCCTCCTGATGACCCCCTACTAGAAACAGTCGAAGAGGGAAAGTCTTGTCTCCTTCCCCGAGTCACAAATTTCTGAGTATTTTCCGGTGCAAAAGTAGTGCCTTCCTGACTTCGTTTCCCCGAGGACTTGCCTCCTCTAGTAAAGCCCCTTATTTGACTCCTTTCCCTCCTAACCATCTCTTGCCTCTCTATTTTCATAGCAGCCTGTACCAGCTGATGGTACGTCACTTGCTGCAACAGAGTAATTACTGTTAGATGCTCTTTGATGGAATCATGCAATCCATCTTCAAATTGGTGACATCGAAACTCCTTAGTGAGTACAAATTCAGGGGCATACTTGTTGAGTTGGTTGAACTTCTGATCATACTCAGCAACTAATAAGTTTCTCTACTTCAAGTTCAGAATTGCTTCCATTTATCCTTTCTGTAAGCCTCTGTCAGATACTTAGCTATAAATTTTTGGGAAAAGTAATCCCAAGTTAGAGGTACCGGCAGCTAAGGACTCCTCAGAACGAACTTTCACCATTCATAAGCTGCTCCCTGCAGAAGGGAGATAGCACAGTGCACCATCTACTCTGTTGGACAACTGATCTCATCCAACACCCTCTTCACTTTCTCAATCTAGAACTCAGCCCTTTCAGATTCCTCCAGAGATGTCCCAATAAATTCCTCCGCTCCATACTTCCGCAGTTGATCAATTAGAGCCTTGGGTGCTGTCATCTGATGCAACAATGTCATCATATCCTGGGACAGCTTTATCAAAGCCTCTCCTTGAGCTGGAGGAGGTGGTGGCATCCCCGCTTCATCTCGATTGACCCCATAGAGTCCAAATATTACTTGATGAATTTGCTCCGGCTGATTGCTCTCAGTGACCTCGTCAATAGTATCGTGAGTTCCTTCCATCATTAATTCTATAGAAAAAACATGGGACACCGCATTAGGCCAAAACACAACTTGTATACTCAATAGAAGAAATAGTTAAGCGCTGATTAAACCATAATCGCCTAATCCATGCTCCGATACCAAAAAGATGTAGCGCCCTAATACCCTATGGGAGGATATTGCGAGCTCCTCACAAAAAAAAACATAACACACTGAATACAAAACATTTCGCGGAAGCATAGCATTCAAACATAAACATTTTCAAGATATGCGAAACATTTAACATATGCATTTCCAGAATCTCAAACAAACATACAATACATATCATACTTTCATAACACAATCTGAATTAAGGTTATTACAAACCTCGAAACAAAAATTTAAGAGTCGCATACATCAGATACAAGTCCAACAACAAACTCAAAAATACATTTTTAACAAAACAAATTTCAGACTCCTTTGGCCATTGCAGTTGACTTATCCCAATCCTTACGTCCTTCTCTCTAAACATACATGGGGCAAATCCACCATGCTAAGCATATAGCTTAGTAAGTAATAACTAATCTACTTTAAAAGATTTCTTTAACAATAAATCGGATATAATGCATTTCAGAATAGATATTATGATTATCAGAACTTTATAACACAAAAGGTATAAACCTTCAGAATCAGAACATAATTTAGCTTATATCAAATCAAATAGATATCAGAGTACAAAATCAGAAGACTACTAAATCCATTTACAGAAGTGGGTAACGGGACTTATACAGAAGAGATCGAAGTCTCAACATCGAAGTTTCACAGAAGAGACTAAAGTCTCGACACCGAAGTGTCACTAACAAAAGACACTGAAGTGTTAATAATAGAAGACATCGAAGTGTTGATAATTGAAGACACTGAAGTGCCACAGAAACAGCTGCAGACCCTTCTAGACTTTCCTATTTACCCACAACTAGGACTTAACAGAATCAAAACAGAAATGTCTGAAATTCAATTCACATATTTACAGCTTTGCAAATCATTCAATGATCCAAATCAATAGCAAACAAAACAGTCACAGCAAAACTATCAAAATTTTCTTACTGAATTATTAACACAATTGACCAACCAAATTACTTACAAGAGCTCCCAGTTGCTTTATTGCCTCGAAGTCCTGGCAATATCTAGAATCGGTCGCTCGATGGGTTCCTCTAACACATTTAGTATAACATATATCACTATTGTGCACAATTAATAATCCAATTATGCACAATCGTGTATACTCAATCCAGATTTATTTCACAATCAACTTTCAGGTCCACTTTGCTCAATTATTCTTATCAGGTAGTTGAGGTAATTAGGTAATACTTCCTTCTAGAAAGCTGTCCCTCTTTGTCTTAGGTTTCCAATGATACCATGTTCATTCCATTTGGTTTTGTATACTGAAAGTTATACTTAAAATATTTTGGACTGTTCTTAAGCCTCAGTAGAAATCTTATCTCAACTTCCAATCAGACTCTGATATTCATAGAGGCATAATTAGAACTCGATTTTCTTTAGAAACTTTGTATCCCTATGTCTCTAGTTTACTCCAAATCAAAAATCACTCTATTCGGATAACTACGAAGAAAGTTATGCATAAATACCGAATCAAATTTAGTGTAGAGAAAAGTTCTCTACGATGAAGTTATAAGTTCCGTGTCGAACTCCTCCAGAGAGGAATTCTCGCAAAACTTTCACAAGTTCACCGTGGTGAAACCTAGAGTTAGCCGCAGCGAACTTTACCTGAAAGGAATTCTAGTCAAATCCTTCAAGTTGGCCGCGGCAAACCAAGGAGAGTTAGTCGCGGCAAACTTTCTCAGAAATGAAATCTTTCAAGTTTGTCATCTTCAAAGTTCCCAAATTTTACACTTCAATCTTATTCAAAGAACACATATCAAACTTAAGCCAATTCTTTTACTTCCATTTGAGCTTATCACAACTCAAAAACATCACGTTTATATTTAAATACTAAAAATCGATTCCTTACATAAGCTTTCTCTCACTACTCTATATTTTCCATTCTCGTCTTCCTCTATGCCTTCACCTCATTTCACCCATTATGAACACCACCCAAATCTTCTTAAACCTTTCCACTTTACTAAGTTTCTCTTTTAAGCTGCATGCAATCAGTGTTACAACATCTGCAAAATAGTATCACTTTTACCGAATTTGTTTCTCACACAGCTCATGCATGTGCCCATTTCTAGTACTACAACAACATTAAATTCATTTACAAAACATCCAGAAACTGTAACACAACTTACTTGATTCAACAATTATTTCCAGCAATGAGGGTGAATCACATGTACAGAATAGAGGATAAGCAAGCTAGTGTTTTCGGTGGAGAAACAAACAACAGAGGAATGAGAGAGCTGCAGAATTGGTTTTGTTAAACAGTGAACTACGTGGCTTTTTGCATGTCTCCCATCTGTCACTTAAACAAGTGCAAGTCATTTGTCATATACTTATGTTGCCACGTGTCACACTAGAATTGGTCCAAAAATTAATATTTTTTTTTAAATTCACCAAATATTTCTGAAATAATAATAATAATTTCCAAATAAATTTCCATCACTAATAATCCAAAATTCTCATCTTAATAAAAAATCTAAAACCAATTACACTCGGAATGTCATGAATGCATGCACAAAGAATGAGTCGAAAATGCCTATGCATAAATAAGAAGTTGTTTGTCTAAAATATGGCTTATTTAGTATTAATTAACTTTGATATTCAAGCAACAATCACTTATACAACTCCCAAGTTTCTTTTAAAAACTAAGCATATAGTTACCAATTAATTATATGAAATATATAGTTGCACAAGGTGAAATCAATAAGAAGTATATAATTACACATGATATGGTGGCAAACACCATGATAAATCTAACTCCAAGGGATACTTGTATTGGAATATGAAATCACTAGGATTATGTAAATATTGATATGTTGTTGATAAATGTTTCTAAGTGTATATTCATTACATTGTCATGTCTAATTGCATAATAAGTTTTAACATTGTTTACTATCTGATAAGCACTATGTAATACTTGATTTGTGAAGTATTTAAATTTGAATCAAAAAGTACGTTAGACGTATAAAAAAAGTTGGCTCCCTCGTATGGCAATTCCTTCTAGTATTTGTATTAAATTTAGATGAGACAAGTTTAAAATGTATTATTTAGTTGATAATTAAGAATAAAAATCTTGAGCCATAAATGCTTCCCTAAATAATAAAAATGAAGGAATTAGTTTGAAGTGAGTAAATAATCATTTTGTCTATCTTAAGTTATCAGATATTGGTTTTGAAAAGATTAAATTTATAGTAGATTAGTAAACTCAAGTTAGAGATTAAATATATTTAAACCAACGTTGGTATATCTTTCATAAACATGAAACATATAATTTAAATGTAAAAAGAGTTAAAATTATAACATGACTCCTACAATATGTATGAAATTAACTATCAAATGAGATTGATATAAGTCAAAAGATCTCAACTTACATTGTTGAGAGAATCTAGAGTTTTTATAAGCCTCATAATATACTTCATACCTTTTAACTAATTCTTAATAATTAAATCTAATATTTGCTACTTAACAAGTTACCAAAGTATCATGTTTGATGTGTATGTGATAATTCAAAGAAAAATAAATTATATTTATTTCAAGAGAATTTAGAATAGAGAAAGGTTATTTTTGAATGGAAGTCCATATCAAAACTATATTCAAAAGTGACCACCATCTATTATTGAAAGAACTAAATAAGATTACAATTTAATGAAATAAATAAGATTAAAGAAATAATGATGTGAGATATGAATTAGGGTATATCATACAAAATCTACATGATGATCAATTTATCAATTAAGATGTCATATATTATTAACAAATATATAGTAATAAACTCTACATATATTGGTTAATGTGATATATGTATCAAAAATAAAAATAATACTAAACATCACTGGAAACTGTATTTATCATATTTATAATATATTTTACTGTCGGACCCCGGCCCTGGAGCCCGACTGTCCCGGGAGGTGAGCCCTACTGAGGCCCATTCCCGAGACATCTTAACTTGTTGAAATTCTTAACTTGACACTTATACATTCTCATTTTGGTGGTGAGCGTACATTGACTAAGGCTTAAATCCTGACTACTCTTGAAAATGTTAAAAATTACCCTTTAAACCCATGTCCGTTAAACGGACATGAATTGGACTTGTATACCTTTTTCTCCAGAGTGTCTGTTAAACGGACATGCATGTCCGCTTAACGGACATGAAGTGCCCAAAATGGTACTGTTTCTCCCGAGCCTGTCCAGGCCACTTTGCACACTGTTTCGCCCGAACCTGTCCGTTAAACGGACAGGCGTGTCCGTTTGACGGACACAAGGCGAACATGCATACTATTTCAACAGAATGTGTCCGTTAAACGGACATGCGTGTCCGTCTAACGGACATGATGCTTAACTTGAGCACTATTCAACCCGAGACTGTCCGTTAAACGGACAGTGGTGTCCGTCCAACGGACACGACTTGGAGCAAAGGGGGTTTTCTAACCCGAATCTGTCCGTTAAACGGACAGGCGTGTCCGTTTAACGGACAGGGGAATTTTCCAAATTCCCTTGCCCTTCTTGCTACTTATCCATGTCTGCCCAAATCTTATACACTTCTAATCTTTCATTTTTCCCTAAATTCACTCATCCATTACTATCATACTACACAATTTAGTCAAACACCTAGTTCGACTTGTCACCACTCAAACTCAATCCTCAACTTCAATTATCCAATCAACCCAACACAAGCCTAAGCAATCATCTTCACTACTCCCATGCATATCTATCCCATCTCAATCTCATATATTCTACCTATCCATATGACGATCAAACCATTTCATGCAGCATAAAAAGAAAACTATAATCAAGCATAATAACATATGGTTTTGAAATAAACTTTTGAGCCATAACTCAAATACATCTCATGTTCATCAAATCAAATCATGTATCATACAATGCTTTAGTGGGCATTTTAAGCCCATTTACAATGAAATTTCAAAATACAATGTTTTCTCAAAATGCGACTAAAGCATTGTTTTACAAAAATCATCTTAAATACAAAAATCATCATGGTCTTGGAGTAATGCCCTAAGCTCGCTCTTCGGGACCTTGCTCATCACCTGGAGATTTGGAGGGGGTGAGCTTACGCTCGTGGGTAACACATTTATATTTATGGAACAAGCATGTCCGTTTAATTATCCATACATTTAGCAATTATTCAATAAAATCATATTAC
>JANZLH020000156.1:6095404-6106428 GCA_026770325.2 Erythroxylum fimbriatum | reverse complement strand
AGTTGGTCGCGTTGTGGTGCCGGTGGCCGTGTGGACGCTAAGTGCGTGGCTTTAGTGTTTAGTTTTAGGAATTTTGTGGGGAGAAAGGATGGTAACTGACTTGCACTGTACTCTAAGGAGCCTCTGCCTCAATACCGAGTGGAAGTACGCTGTCTTTTGGAAGCTCAAATATCGAGCTCGAATGTGAGTACTGTAACTTTAGTAGATCCTCACAATTAAGAAACAGTTAGTGATGTTTTATGTTGTGCCATATTAATTTGTTTGATATGAATCGGTGATTGATTGGGCACGTTGAGAGGCTCGTGGTTCTTGTGATTTTGGTGAATTCGGAATCTAAACAATTGTAAGCCACATGTTCTGGATATGTATATTTAGGATGGATGGTAGTTAAGTGACCCCGGGATGTGTTGTAACCTAGTTTTTCCTTAAAATAAGGTAGTTTGTCCTTAGTCTCTGATGTGAAGCAAGTTGAGAGTTCTCAATTTAGTTTTCAGGATCTTTAAGTAACGGCTTGTGTGTGTGTGTGTGTGTGTGTTTCTTTTTTTAATTCTATGGTACGATTTAAGCTTCTTTGGTTCTGATGGAGAGATCGAGATTCGAGAGCGAAACGAAAACCAACTATGTAAGTGTTTTGTTTTTGCTTCATGGAACATTATTCTGAGTACTCTTTAACTTCAATACTTATTCCGGCCCTTCTATTAAAACTTTTGTTATTTACTACATATGATAACATATATAATCCTATCTGTCAACAAACAAAGATTTCATCTAATGTAAATGACATCAATTACAAGATACATACTTCATGTTGTGTTCATTTAAGTTGTGTGTACTAGAATAGAATGTAAATTGTCATGTAGATCTTAACTCTTACTTAAAAACGTCTGCCAATTTGAATTAGTCCCTGATATGTAAGTTGCCGGCAATTACAACTTTAAGTTGCAATGTAATGTTTGTTATTATTTATGTCACACAAATTTCTGATAATTTTGACAATAAAAATTGCACTATTAAAAGGAGGATTTAAAAGAGTGAGCGACTGAATAGGAATTAGGGTCAAGTAGAGGAATCAAAAAAATGGTTGTTTCATGTCTGTAGATAACGTGTGGAGTTGATGTGTATATAGTTATATCATATTTATTTGGTTATCTCAAAATATATGGTTTTACCTTGTACCATTTCTATAGGTGAGCTTTGGATACTAGTCCTGTTTTTTAACCTGGCTACAAGCAATTTGAAAATAATAGAGGCCAGAAAGAGAAAACAAACATGCTTAGTTCTGAGGCTACAATTTTAGACGTCCCTTCTAGATTTGGTATTTTTATTTGAAGATAGTGTAGTGCTGGTAATTTTGGGGCCCTTTGAATTAGATCAAAGCTTGATAATTGGACTTTACTCTCAGTTTATATGTTTGACAGGGTGTTGACATGGGAAGATGCTTACTATGATAATTGTGAGCTACGTGGTTCTTCAGAGGGTCAACATTCTTGTGACACTCTATATGATTTGCATGGTGGGCATTATTCACAAGATCTGCTTGGATTAGCTGTGGCAAAGATGTCATACCATGTATATTCTCTTGGGGAAGGGTTAGTCCTCGAATGCCGTTTTAATAGATGAAGGGTTTTTATTTCGAATGCCATTTTGTAATTCATTTAAGTGGTGTGATGATTATTTGAGTTCGATTGTATTTTTCCTTTTACCAGGATTGTTGGACAAGTGGCAGTGACTGGAAAACATCAATGGATCTTTTCAGACAAGCTTGAACCAAATTCCTTCTCATCTTTTGGGGTAAGTAGGGTATTGTATTTCGTTCATATTAGATTAATCACGCGACTGTATTGTTTTGTAATCTTTTGTCCATTTGAGTCAATTCACTTCTCTCTTCTTGTTACACTTCAGTATTCTGATGGATGGCAAGGTCAATTTGCAGCAGGGATCAGGGTATGTCGAATTTCTGTAACTTTTGTCTGTATTAATATGTGATGGCTTATTGTCCAGGGTCATTTTCCAGGTCCATCTGAGATTATTTCATGTAACTGCTAATGAACTTTTTTCAAACTTGTGATCTGTTCCAAAATCATCTCTCTGTGGTATAGGATAAGTGAATTTACTATCTCAATTTTGCTTTATATGTTCCCTAGTTAAAGGAATTAGACATTTTCTAAACTTCCATATCTTTATATCGTAATTAATTTTGATCTGCTGGCTGTATGCCTTGAATTTTGATGTTATACTGGTTCCTCTTTATTCTAGATGCGGGAGTCCTCTTTGATCTCAATTCTAATTGAATTAAGAAATCCTTAATGAGTATAAATGGTGTTATGCAGACTGTTGTTGTTGTGGCTGTTGCTCCATATGGTGTTCTGCAACTTGGCTCGTTTAACAAAGTAAGAATTTTAGAGCATCCTTCTATTAATTGTGAAAAAACATGCAGACTACTGCTTTGGGCATTAAAGATATCTTATGAGACACATTTGGGACAGAAAACTGAACCAATAGCGTTCTCCATGTAATTTTATATTTGTTATGAATAAGAGATGAGCCTTTCAGCTGGCATTGATATGTAATATAAGTTGATCTATGGATGACTATACAAGGTAATGCTCGTATAAGGTTTTCTTGGTTGGAAAAGTAGTTGGAAGAGGGTCTAGTTAGGTCTCAGTAACGCTCTGCTAACATTTTATCAATTTGCAAGTATTCTCCACTGATAACCATATGGATGCAGGGTATCGAAGAAGAAAAGAGAGGACCTAATGTTTAGCATCTTGGACGTGCTTGACACAATTTACTTTGTGTTTGTCTTTGTCAAATATATTAAAGTGTTAACTTTCATGGAGTTAGGTTTCTTTGATCATGGATTTGCTGGTCAAAATAGCGCTTGCATGCCACTGGAATCTATATTTACTCCTGTTTTGAATGGACCAGGTTGTTGAGGATATGAAGCTGGTGACTCATATTAAAGATGCGTTTCTAACCCCTCGAGATTCATCAATTGTGCATGTTAGTAGTCCTCTAGGGTATAGTATGAAGACTTCATTTTGTCCGGTAAATATCTATTGCTTTCCCCATCCACTCTGCACATTGTTTTTGGTAAAATTTCATGCACTCTATTTGTGAGTGTAAGATATGTGAATTTCACACCAGTGCGTTGGTTCATATATATAGGAAAATAGTTATCAGTTTCTCCTTTTGATGATGTGGACCTTACTAATACTTGGGTGCTTTCCTGTTCCCAGCCAGGCTTACCGATAAAAGTTTCTGCTCCTGGTACTTTTCCTGATAGTTTATGCTATCTTGATGGATCTGCAAATAAGGAAGGCCCAAATGATTGGTTGCCTATGTTTCCAGAGTTACAGAAAAAAAGTGACGAGTCTTCATATGTTTCTTCTGTTTGTCAGAAGACATCAATTGAAGCAATCAACAATTATGATGGAGTTGAAATATCCTCACAGGAGAATGATACGAGCATAAACATTCTTCCATTCAAGGAAATTAATTCACTCTTGGAGCATCGAAATCAAGCAGGATTTAATTTGATTAGTGAAGTTTCTGGAGGAGAGACCAGCATTCGGAAATTGTCTGCGGACGGATCAGAACAGACTAGATCTCCACACTCAAATGACTTGGTTGAGAATAATATGGGTACTTGTTATGCTATACTTCCAAGAACAAAATCCAAAACTGATTTTGTGAATTCCCCAACAGAACTTTTTGAGTGTACTCTTTGTGATGGAGTTAAACCAAATGACCTAGATACTCATATGAATGGGGTGTTGGACATACTACCTAAATCATCAGACAACAGCTTGAAAAAGGATCTGGAGTATCAGACTGAATCAAGTCACAGCAACATCTCTACATTTTTAAAGTTCTCTGCTGGATATGAGCTGCTTGAAGCTCTAAAACCAATTTCCTCGAAGAATTCTATGTACTTCGATTGTGAGGCAGGAAAGGCTGAAGCTGAAGATGTTGAGAATCTTGAGATGTCAACAGGGATGAATGAGAGCCATATGACATTTGATAGTGGCTCAGAGAGCCTTTTAGAAGCAGTAGTGGGCAATATTTGCTATGGTGGCAGTGAAGTTAAAAGTGAAAAATCTGTCTGTACATCAATTCAGTCTCTGTTGGCAACTGAGAAAATGCCAGAGACTTCCATCCACGCTAAGAATGATGTGCACTCAGCAGGGTGTTCAATTAGTCAGTTTGCTGTTGATGAAGAGAGTATGCGTCATCTCTCCAATTCAAAGGAGGTGTGTGGCACTAATTCTAATGAATTTTCATCAGTATGCCTTAGTACTTGTGGTGAGCAATTGGATAGATGTTCAGAGCCAGATAGAAATAAGAAGAAGAGAGCTAGGCCTGGTGAAAATTCTAGGCCAAGGCCAAGGGACCGACAACTGATTCAAGATCGTATTAAGGAGTTGAGAGTGCTCGTGCCTCATGGATCGAAGGTAACTTTCCTACATACCATCACACCTTTGACTTGGCATTTTCAGTTTCTATTCTTGTAAATCTCACATATGATATAGGCTGAAAAAATCTAAGAAAATTGCAGTGTAGTATTGATTCATTGCTGGAGCACACAATAAAGCACATGCTCTTTCTGGAAAGCATCACAAAGCATGCTGCAAAGGTCAATAAATGTGCTGAGACAAAGGTAAGGCCTGGTACCTTTTTATACGAGTGCTAATATGAAATTCATTTCTTCATCAATCGATGGACTATGTTTGTTTCCCTGCAATATTTTCACCTATAAATATGAATGAGAAGTTCTCATCAGTAATAAACCAGTTGGCATTATTAGTATTGTTCCATAGGACCAACCCTCAAGCATATGCGCCTAGATAGAACTAGCCAGTGTCTGCTGTAGA
Source organism: Erythroxylum fimbriatum (assembly GCA_026770325.2). Classification (NCBI taxonomy): domain Eukaryota; kingdom Viridiplantae; phylum Streptophyta; class Magnoliopsida; order Malpighiales; family Erythroxylaceae; genus Erythroxylum; species Erythroxylum fimbriatum. The sequence goes on along the minus strand of JANZLH020000156.1, from coordinate 6,101,554 downwards.
GACTAGGGGGAGGGTGGTAGGGTTACTACTTTACATTGCTCACATTGAGTGCCATACTCTAGTTAGTTGGCCATTTTGGCCATCTTGAATTCAACAATTTTGGCCATCACTTGGAGCTCATAGTATGTATTACCAGCATAGTCTTCACAGCATTTGAAAGCTGTCATAATTACCTTACTGGTCAATTTTGCAGATGCATCACAAGGCAACAGATGGTCCCTGTCAGGAGCAAGGTTCATTGGAAGTGGAAAGCCACCTAAAAGTTTCTTCAATAGTAGCGGAGAATCTGAACAAAAGTAGGCAGATGCTAGTGGAGGTAACTACAGGTTGGATGTCTAAATACCATATTAAACTTGTTCATCTGTCGAAAATCATCAACAAAAAAGGACCTCCAAAGAAGACCTTTTCTTGGCTAATTATTGGTGCTTAGAAGTACTCTGATTTGTGCAGATGATTTGTGACGAGTGCAGTCATTTTCTTGAGATAGCAGAAGCTATCAGAAGTTTAGGTCTAACAATCCTGAAAGGAATTACGGAATTGCATGGTGAAAAGACATGGATGTGTTTTGTGGTTGAGGTAAGGTCTTAGTTCTTTTATGAATTATCTGGTATGTGGTGAAGTAGAGATTCATGGGCTTATTCTTTTCCCCGGAGATAACAGAAGATGTCAATGTTTAAATATACTAGAGTATATGCACAGTTGTAATCACTTGCTAGAACTCCTTGGCGATTGCATAACCTTCTTGTTGGTTTTGGTAACTTACAGCCTTGGACTATATAATGCTCAAAACTTGCATTTTTATGATACAATTTCATGTTCTACATGAATTATTTTGAAGTTTCATGATAAATTTAAAACCAATTTATACCTTCACTGGATTCGCATGTTGTTGACATAGATGATTGACTCACCTAACAAGAAAAGCTCCTGATATCGAAGCACTTGTGGGCTGCAGAAATGGAGACAGCATAAACTTCTCCATCTCCTATGCTTAATTAATTAAGTGAATTTTTTCTTTTACCATAGCTCAAGCTTGGTTACAAATATTTCAGGGAGAGAACATCAAAGTGATGCATAGGATGGACGTCTTACGGTCCCTCGTACAAGCATTGGAGCACATAGCTACGAGCTAACATCAAAGGTTGGTCAGCCCTTGGGGATGTTGTAAAGCAGCCAGTGTTTGTGATCTTTGATTGGCGTTTTTTGGTTGTGTTTCTTTTTGGTTTTTCCCTTCTCCTATCATTTCCCAAAGAACAAGGAAACTAGAGAAAGGGGAGTGGACGATGTCTTCTGTTAAAAGAGTTTTCATAGATTTATTAGTCTGAAAATATAAAATCTCAACAGACTACAGTTTGAGGCTATTAGGTAAAAGGCAAATGATTCGCTTACAGGTTGATTACGCTGTGGTCTTCAATTCTGAATGTTTAGCACCCCAAAAAAAAAGAAGAAGAAAAGATTGCCTAGACCAAGATTTGTAAAAATATCGAGCGAGAAGATGATATTAATATCGGTTGTTGAGATGTTGGACGTACCTGAAAATGGTGGAATCGAAAGAAAGAAATCATAGTTTAAAATAGGAAAGGGTTGAGTTACCGTCTAATCCTTTCGACTTAAAGTGGGACATAAACTCGCAAAAATGTGTATCCCTGTATATTGGTGCATCGTCGGACAGAAGCTCCTTCACAGCTCCGTAGGGTTTAAAGTTATTAGCTGTACTTGGATAGAAAAAGCAAGCAGCTGAAGCTCTTGATCCCGCGCTTCCCACCAGAACTCTATGCTCTATGCTTACGAACTTCTCATTGGTGATGAGCTGTATTCAACTTCAAATTCAATGAATTTATGTGTTGGAATTTGGAAGATATAGACTCAAGTTAAAAGTAAATGAATGAATCTTACCTGCATCAAGTCCCCTATGTTGACTACTAGGGCACCATGTAGCGGTGGAACATCAACCCATTGATTACGAGTACAAACTTGGAGGCCACCTTTGTCGTCCTGAAGGAGTATTGTCAAAAAAGAGGGGTCCGTATGCCTTGTGGCTCCCCATGTCAGTTCTGGCTGTGGACAAGCCGGGTAGTAATGGCACGTCAATGATTCAGTTTCCATGCAATCCATGCTTATTAGATGCTCTCTCCTTAGCCCTAGTGCCTCTGATAGCAATTCTGCCACCGTTCTCCTCAGTTTTATTATCTCTTTCATGTACTCATTCACTGCTTCTCTGCAACATAGTTAATCATATCAAAACTTTTGCATCTACATGAATCCCAACAATTACCTCTCTATACTTTTACCTGCATATTTCTGGGAAGAGTTGAGGTTCTATTTCACCATCTGGGAAGTAAAATGATACTGTATCCCTCCAATTTGCTGGTGCTTTACTCACTAGAAGATCTCCATTACTAAAGTACCTCACTTTTCTGTTTGCGTCTCGCGAGTACCATTTCATCTTCTCTTCCTTTGATCCTTCATGGAACTCTCTCACCCCTGCTAGCATGTCGTCCATTACACCAACAGGAACTCCATGATTAACCATTTGGAAGAGACCCCATGTTTCCGATGCTTTCCTAATCTCTTCTACTATCTCCTTCCTTCGACAACTTTCAAACCCTTCCAAGTCTATCACCGGTATCTCAAAGCTGCTTTTATCATTTTTATCAGATAACAATGGAGAGTTTTGCTCGTTCTCTGGCGGATGGACAAAAAACCTTGGGATTTCTTTCACGCCATTGTCTACAAGTCCTTTAACTCCAGCTTTTGTTTCATCAAATGCCTTCACTTCCTTTGCCTTGTCATATTTGGACCCTTCTCCAGGAATAACTTTGCCTTCCATGGTTGGTATTCAGTTCAGGAGTAGATATCGAAGGTCAATAGTAGAAACTACTACTGATCAGCTAGAGGTGGATGCTGGAAGCTGAATGGAGATGGAGGAATTAAACGGTAAAAGAGAATGAATGCCAAGTATTGTTAAAAAGAATTGGGATAAGGAGAGAAAGAGCCGAACTTGGTAATAGACCACGCACTAGGAGATAACCAAAAATTGTCCTTTTCTTTAACCATCTTAGTCTAGAGACGTAACCAGACACATTGCATGGGCAAATTAGAAACTTGTCTTTTCCTGGAAATTATTTTGGCCTTTCAACTTATGCCTTACACGGATCAGTATTGCCAAAAAGAAAGGAATAGAGTGAAGCTAGCCACTTTCAACTCATGCAAAATCAAGGTCCACAAGAATCTTGAAAGGGACAACCAAAAACCAAATAATTCAATTTATAATCAGAGCATCCGATTTTACTTTCTTCTTGATGTATCATCAAATGGGGAAATAGCGTTTGGCAGTAGATCAAAATCAAGAATTTGGGACCATAGCATCGCCAGTTCCACCGAGCATGTAACCCACAGAATCTTTTACTTACTGATTTTCAGTAAATGATTCAAGGTTGGGCAGAGATATTTCTGAAAGTAGTTTGGAAAACTTGAGAACAGGGTATGCATTGAATCCAATACGGACCTTTAGAAGAAGAGGGTATCAACCCAAACTAAACAATTCGTAGATGTCAAAAAAGAAGGCAAAGAGGATGCTGTTAAACAGTTGCTAACATTAAAAACATAAATAAATAAATAAATAAATGCACGTTTCTGTTCATCCCATGATGTAGTATTTTATTTGTTTATACAAAAAAGTATTCTCATTCCTCCATCATCAAAATGCAAATATTAATTTATTTTCAGAATAAAGCTCCTTTTTTACTTTTACCGAGATTCCAATTTGTGTTGATTGATTAAACTTTGTAAATAGTTACTTGGTTGCTATCAGCCAAAAAGATAGTGATATAGTATTAGGTCATCTAGATTTTGTTCATTAGTGTGTACGGGGTGGAGTGATGGAGTCAAAGTTGAACTATTTTTGGTACTTCGCACCAGTAATTCTTAAATTTTCTAACTTTATTTAACGAAGTCATCACCATTATAGACATAGACGGAGATCCCAATGGGTTCCCAAAATTTATAAAAATTAAATATTTTTAATTTTTAATTAATATATATATACATAAGGACAGAGTTATTTAGAGTTCAGTGGTGTACTGGGCCCCTCAAGATTTAAAAACTTAAATATTTAGACTTTCCTATCTTAAATTTCTAGCTCCGTCACTTATTATAGAGTCCTCACTTGGTCTCCATTTATATAATCAATTACCACATTAAGTTTCAGCATATTACATTGCACCCTATAAATGTATCGGGCATAAAATTAGTGTACTGCAAACTTTTCTCTCAAGCTTCAACTTGAGCATTCGTCAAGAAACTCTACCGTAAGAGCACTAATCAAATTTCTGCCACTACATTTCTAATGGATTAAATATGTCTAAGACATCGAAGGAAAAAGGAAAAGGTTTAATTTTGATCTAAGAAACAAGATACATGAATGTAAAACAACAAAACAAGAATACCAACTGGATTTGCATATCAATCATGTTATACCTTAAAAAAGCAAGGGGGGAGAGAGAGAGAGAGAGAGAGAGAGAGAGAGCGCAGGTTGAGATAGACTTACCGACCAGCCGTGTATGGATCTAGTAGTGCGACTCCTCTGTGTGTTCGGTTCATATTGTCTGAAAATGACTACTTAGCTACTGAAAGTACTGTTAGGAGATATTAGATACATATAGAAGTACGTGTGATGTCAGGAAGAAGCTCTTACAGGAACTGGAAATCATATCGCCGTTCGCAGTTCACTTCTAAGATTTAAGTAGGCACTTAAATATTGAATGATATTATTTTACTAATAAGGCGGCTTTTGAATTTGCATCCACGTCAACTGCTCATCTTCCCAATTCGGTCAAAGAAACAAAGATCCATATTTAATGACAATTATCTTCTGTTCTGCTTCCAGATTTGTAAGCATAGACACAAAATACGCAACATGGATACATCTAACTGAGGATGTCATGTCTAAAATTTTAAAATTTGAGTCACAGTTTATATAATAATTGCATATAATTATAAACGACGTGGTGTAATTGCAAAATACATCACAATGGCAATAAATCGCAATGACTAACTCAACCATTGTTAGTGAGTTAGGGAACGACCATCAATTATACACAGTTTTTCTTTGCATTTTACAAAGAAGTTTTTTCTTGACTTAGAACCCGTGATCTTCCGATCACAAAGAAGTAACCTTAACAGGGACCGTCCTATCTCACGCTCACATGTGATAGATTTAATTAATAAGATATATATATACTATCATACTTGTCTAATAACTCGTGTAACTAATAAACGATAAGATCTTATAGTCGTATATCTGTTAGGAATGTATGACGTCTCGATTAATGAATCGATCATTGAATAGATTTTGTATCATGTACACTAGGAAATATCTCGTATTTCAATCTCTTTTAATCTCATTTATTTTATCACATCACAAATGTATTCAATTCTCTTACACAAAGTCAGTGACCATCTTTGAATACTGTATTTTCTTATGTGATTTAACAATTAAAAAATGATCATCCTCTATTCTCAATTCCCTTTAATTGAATTTAAATTGCTTTGTAAGAATTGCCCCATAAAAATCATATCAACGTAAATTTTTAATAACATTCTAAAGTAAGAAACCTTAAATTTTTTTCTTAAGAATTAGATAAGAGTCCTACGGATATATTAATAGATTCATTTAATCTCAGGGGACAATATAAGTTGAGATCTTCAGACTTACATTAATCCATTTTATGGTCATTTTTGCACATGTGGTAAGAGTACTCATGTGCTACGATATCATCTCCTATTAATTAGAAGTGTATGTCATTAAAAAATCGGTATTGTACAAATGTTAGTTCCAATATACTGAATGCTTAACCTGAGTTCACTTATTTACTCTTAGGGGCCGTTTGGTTCTACTTCTGTTTTTCTGTTGTAGTTTTCGGTTTCCGTTTTTGGTTTTTTTGTTTCTGTTTTTCTTTCAAATACAAACAAAAACCTGTTTGGTTGTTAACATTAATATAGTTGTATTTTAATCACTGATAATAATTACATTTTAGATAAAACTTAAAGATATATTACTTTTAGTTAAATGAATTTATTTAATCTCTTATATAATATTTAGTAACAAATTATTAATAAAATTATGTTATTTTAATAAAATAAATAATT
>JANZLH020000156.1:6082900-6094968 GCA_026770325.2 Erythroxylum fimbriatum | reverse complement strand
TGCTCAAGATCCCGTTAAGCGCATCTTAGTGTGTGCGGTGGATTTGCCAATGCAATAGGTCAAATGAAATCTAGCATCAACTCAATATCAAACACAACTAGGCAGATAAAAGAGAATCTACAAGATCACAAGTTGACATATATGAGACTTCATATATTTAGGCACAGAGTTCTACATAAACAAATCCATAATACCTTACATTGTTCAACGTTTAATTAAACTCTAATTAAGCAAATCTAACTACAAAGCAATAAACCCCAACTCGGCTATTCATAACAATGTAGTTAAACATGACAATGTAAACTACTAATCCAAACAACAAATTAAATGTCCAACATTTAACAATAATCAAGCAGCTTCACTGCAAGTTACAAATCCTAGACCTAGGCATTTATAAATCATAGCTAAACTACAGATTAAGCTACTCCCCTTTGAAGCTCAGTAAACTTCAGTCGTCACTACATCTTTAGGAGAAAAGAAATGCCAAGCCACGCATAACAACCGGAAGCCTCACAACTCGCAACGAATCCAAGCTACCCATGGTGGACGTCGACTGTGAAAATGGAAAATAAAAGCTATACGAAAGTCCTCCCTAGGGAACCCCGAAGGGAACCCTGGGTAGTGAGGTCGTGAATGTCTCTATCTCCTTAGTCTCCCTCTGTCGATTAATGTTCTGTCTGTGTGTTGTTTGTTCGATCCCCTTTAACCTAATTTGGCAACGCTTTTATAGGATGGGTCGCGGGGTCGGGCTGAAACAATAAAAGGATTTTCTAATTAAAGTCTGGATACCCGACCGTACGTTGCGATTAGTTCAAAATTAATACCAGTTTAAAGAAAATATTAATATTGACTTGCACGTGGCCTTGATTAAGATAAAAGAGTGGGCGATATAATACAACTATAGATTCCATAATTAAATTGGATCAAAACTAGTTTATTTCAATTTCAATATTTCTTTTGTTACAAAATATTTCATAATTGTTATATAAACTATAGTATTATAATATAATTGATATATAAACCATTGTATTATATTATAATTTTTTAATCAAATAAATTGAGAAGTTTAGCTCTTAATATCATTTAGGATTTAGAAATTTTGATTTCAATAGGGTTAATTACTAAAAAAAATCCTAAACTTTACACAACTTTGCAATTATAGCTCAAACTTTAAAAACTGACAATTAAATCTTGAACTTTCAATTTTTTTTCAAATATAACCTAATGTTAGTGTCTCTGTCAATGAAGCTGATGTGGCTTGGTAAACATAAGATGCCATGTATTATGTCAAATCTACATTAGATTTTAAATAAAATAAAATTAAACAACAAAAAACCGTAACCTATCCTTCTCTCCTCTTCTATCACCTACCCAAAACCCTAAGTTAATTGATCTTTATCTTGATGAGGGTGATTTTAATGGTGTAGATAAAGTCCTTCCTCTTCTTCACTCACTCACTCCAAACACAATCCAGTTTTCTTTCATTTGAAAATTTTCCATTTTATTTTCTCTCATACTTTCACTTTCTAAAATGTTCTCAACGCATGTTGACTACTAAAACTTCCACCAACCCTCTATAGCCCATAACGAAATAGACAATGCCAAAACCACTACAGTAGCAATAACAAATCATTACTTTGCCTCTCTATTCCAAGGTACTCCATAAGTAATATGTTAATTAACTACCACGAAAGTCCCAACTCATAAGGGGTGGCAAGGGCTCGTGGATGGCCACCTGAGAAACTAAGACAGTGGGTGCTACACCTCCGACAACTGGTGCTCTAAGAGGGAGAGATAGACCATCAAAGGTGAAACTAACAACAGTGAAATGGTGCATACAAAGAGAGTAGAGGAAGAAGAGGAACTTAGGAATTTGTAACTATTTATTTATTTATTTTGTGGTTTAATAGTATTTTATTGTTTTAATTAATAATAATTAATTACAATTTTACAAAATTATGACATATAAATCTATAACACCTTACATCTTACATACACTCTGACGTGGCTTGCCACGTCAGCTTCGTTAACAGAGACTTTAACATTAGGCTATATTTAAGAAAAATGGAAAGTTTATGTATTTAATTGTCACTTTTTAAATTTTGAAATATATAATTGAAATTTTGAGAAAAAGTATAGAATTTTTTGTAATTGTACCATTTAAAACATAGGCCTAACCTATGAAGCCTACTTGATGTGGCTAAAACTTCTAAGGTTATAGGCCCATTTATTTGGGATTTAGAAGACTAGACTAGGGTCAGTTCAAGAGCAAGATATGTGTTCTTAATGTAAATTCATCTTGTTTACTAAACCTTACTCATATATGAAATCAAAATGTTTTTCTTTCTAAGGCTACAATGGAGAATGTTGTTAGTTACAAAAAGGAAGAAGATGTACCTGGTACTTTTTATTTTCTAAAGAGGAACATTGACGAACTTTAACAGGCAATTAATATTATGAATATCGTATTAAACTTGGTATTGAATGAATTAATAGATTTTTAAAACAACGTCCTATTAGTATAATAAATTAAATTTTCGATAATAGGCTCTTGTCTTCTATTTATCAAACTATTACATATAATTGAACACACATAAGTTGCCTAGGTCAATTTATTTTACTTAAATAACCTACGATTTTATAAACATAACTGCTGCTAAGAAGATTAACTTTGCAATTACCAATTAAAGGAGTTTTATATCTTAGACTATAAAAGGCAATAACATTTACTATAGAAGGTAACAATAAGACTAATTAACATTGAATGACACACAAGCATCATCCATCATCTAGTTGTTATCATGCCCATATTATGAGTTTTTTCTTTAGATTGTAACATATTACAAATTAAAGGTTGAGCTCTAAAAGCTGTTCGTGGACTAAAAAAGTTAGACAATGTATTTTTCTCTTCCCGCATCAGTCGTAGCAATCTCTTTTTGTTGAATAAGAATACTACCTTCACCATTGTCAATATCATCTTGATCATTGCAAAAGGAACTTTCACTACCAATTTCGTAATTTTGTAGTTTTCGACATTTCGGTCGGGGGTCGAGTTGGCCCAACCTCGACTGCTGGCCTAGTCAAGTTCAACAATTTTGGCTTATGGCCCTCTCATGGTCTAGTCAACGGGGCAAAATCAGCCCAGGTCGGGCCAAATTGACATTCCTAGCTCCACATCACCTTTAGTCTTGACTAATTTTTTTTAATTCGGGGAATACTTTGTTAGCTCAAGAATTAATGATTTTGATGATGACCTTTCAAATTGAATTTTTTTTTCTTTTATTACTAACGGGTTAATTCTGAAAAGGAAATAAAATCATATGATAAATGCTTCCTTTCTTGTAGAAACCTTCCTTATGAATTTACCAGATTTATTAGAAATGATTCCACAATATCTGGACGGATCTTACAAATCACAATCAGCCCCGTGATATGATCATTTGTCTTAACATCTTAATACTAGAAGAATTTATCAAATATGGTATTGAATATTCAAAGTCAATTTAAGATATAAGAGAAGCAACGATTAGTTGAAGAAGGTGTCTACTTAAGGAAGAACCACTGCTTTTTCAAAAGCATATCAGATTCTTGAATTACATCAACAGAATCAATACTCTTGAAAGTGACATCATTATCAAATATCTTGTGTTTTAGAAAGTGAAAATTCTTCTTAAGAGAAATCATTAAAGCTCATATCGAGCAAACTTCATTTGTTGAGAGCTTGTAGAGGCTAGTAAAATATTACTAGTGTGAAAGGTTAGAGAACCTTAAAAAATATGCACTCATGAGTTTGAAGAGGCTCGACAAATTACTTAGATTTTCATAGTGAAACACTCAAGTTGGATACTTGGGGACTGGACGTAAGCTTGGGTTGTAAGTCGAACCAGTATAAATCGATTGCGTTCTTCTCTCTATTCTCTTAACTTTTATATTTCTGCATTATACTGTGTTTGCGTTCATTTCAGCAAGAGGCTCCTTTATTTTTATAATAGGCTCTTTTTGTTTTCAACTTGCAAGAGGTTCTTTCCATTTTAACAGCTCCCTTTTGTTTTAAATTGTCGTAACTGGATATTTCCTTTAGTAGGCTCCTGTTGTTTAACAGATTCCTCTTGCTTTACAGGCTCCTATTGTTGTTTTAAACTTTGACAGACCCCTGTCGTTTTATTCAAATTAAAGTATCTCTTGTGTATGTTTTCTTTATCATCCTCCACCCTTTAAATGTTTGTTATGGTACAATTAAATAGTATAGTTCTTCATACCAAGAACTAATCTACCATGAGTTCAAGCTGAGTTATTGAATCTTCCTGGAAAGTTTGAATTATCAAAGGTACTTAAACTTTTCTCTATTTATTTGTAAAATTAAATAAACACACATTTCAAAATTAATAATAAATAAAGTTGTGCATGTAACATCATTACATGTTATAAGAAAATTGATTATAGATTCATATATAAATACTTGGAAAATAAGATTCATAAAGTTAATGTATTGGAAATATTATTGCTATATTTTTAACATGTTATGAGTTATGACTATGAAGAATTACTTTAGTAAATTAGAAAATATAATTGAGATTTGGATATATTAAAAAGTTAAATAGATACTGTAGAGGAAACTTAAAAAATGCATGTACCCACATTTAAAACTTATAACAATTTTTTGTATCTTACATAATTCCTTTGGCAATATATATCACAAAAATGGGTTTATTGTAAAAAAATAAAAAATGATTACTTTACCATTCATAATTTCAAATCATGTTGAGCATATTCTTATAAATCATTATACAAAAGGGAAAATCTTAAAATGCCCATTTATATGCACACAACTAATAATACAATAATTATCAAGTATTAGTCAAACATAATAGAATTTCTTCCAATACAAACTTCAGTTTTTTCCATCTCTTTTATCTTTAATATTTAACTACAAATCAAAATTAAAACTCAAATACATTTTTTAAGTACAAGTAAAAGAAAAGCATAATTGAGTAATATCATGTTTTAGGTTACAAAATTATATTAGTGAGAGTGTTCTCAACCCTCTTCAACTTGCTCCCACATCACCTATACTCAAATCTTACATGATCCAGAAAAACTTTTAATTGAATCATCTTTTCCTATTTGAACTTCCTTTAAATTTAAAGATATTTTTTACTCCCTATAAGTTGTCAAATTTCAAAACCTCCATAACATATAATTGGCCCCCTAAAACTGTAAAAACCCCTCTCAACTCTATCTTCAAAATCTTTGCCTATAAAGAGAATTCTATAAGTACACAAGGAAGGAGAGTCTTGTTCATATATTGAACTGTTTAAAACATAAAAAAGGTGTTAGACATGCATCTTTTTGCTGCTAAACAATAGGTCAATGACTAGTTGTCATTTGACAAGAAGTACATGCTTGATTTTAGAGATTTTATTAATTTCTGGAATCAGATTTTCTTCAATATTTTCAGGAGTAATTTTCAATTTTTTTGGTTCATTTTCAGCTGTATACATTACAGCTCTCATTGAATGCAAACTATCATTCAAATTTCAGTTCCCTCATGAGTGTTTTGTTTAGGTCAGAAACTTCCATATTCTGCAATTTTTCTTCAGACATACCTAAAAATTGGTATCAGAGCCCTATTGTTCTTAAGGGACTTATGTTGGTTGTGAGCGAATCTGTAAGGAACCTTCTACTATAATTGAAACACTTTGCCTCCAAGAAAATATCAAATCAGTATGCCAAAGAATTCTGCTCATTTTTTGGTAGCACCACCTGTTTTCACTGGTGAAAATTATCATATTTGGGCTTTCAAGATAAAATCTTTTATAGAATCTTATAATCTTTGGGATGTGGTTGAGAATGATGCTCCTCCTGCCGGTGATTCAACACTAGCTGAAATAAGGAATCAAAGAGAGGAGAAGAAAAAAAGATCGAAGGCCAAGATCTGTATTCACTCAATAGTAACAGCAAATGTTTTTACAAGAATCATGGCTTGTGAAACTGCAAAGCAAGCTTGGGACACAATGAAAGAGGTGTTTCAAGGGAATGATCTAACAAGACAAATGAAAGTTTTGAATCTTAAAAGAGAATTTTAGCTTTTGCAGATGAAGGATACTGGAGCTATAAAGGAGTATTCAAATAAGCTCTTTGCTATAGTTAACAAAATCAGGTTAATTGGTGAAGAATTACCTGACAGTAGAGTTATAGAGAAGGTGATATGTTAAGATTCCTAAAGAAGGATCGCATCACAGGGCGATTAACAGGAAAATATATCTCTAATTTTCTGCTTTTTTCCTTCTTCCCACTTAAGTTCCTACGTCGACCTATTTTGAATAATAATTCAGCTCGTTAGAAGGGAGGCTAAAACCTTAGAGTTCAGGGTAAGAGAGTACTTTGATCTCTTGATTAAGTTGAATTTTGACTTGCCATCTTATTCACGTTAATTGCCTTTTTAAATAGGCTAGTCTCCTAATAGAAGTAGAAGACCTATTTTATAGGCTTCTAAATAAAAGAACAATGATAAAAACATAAATAACAAACTGATTTTAAAATAATTAATAAAAACAAGAATAAGAAACCCTAATTAACGCCTCTTCCTTTCATAAGCTTGTCCCACAAATGCGTCATCCACAACATTACCTCCCTCCCGTTGAAAGAGCTTGTCCTCAAACTCGAAGAATGGATATGCCTGCTTAAAATTGTCCACATTCTCCTAAGTAGCATCAAATTATGGCAGCCTAACCCAATGAGCAAGAACTTCCTTGGTCCTATGATTAATGCGTGCACAAAGAATAGCAGCAGGATAGGTAACAACCTTGCGACTGTCAACTAGAGGGAACTCAGTAATAGGAGGCAACTGATCACCCTGAAATGCTTTCAACAAGGAGACATGAAAGACATTATGGATGCGACTGCTGCTAAGTAAATCAAGCTTATATGCCACTTTTACAATACGTCTCAAGACTGAAAGTGGCCCATAAAATCGAGGAGATAGCTTACTGTGAACATGCAGCTGTATAGAATGTTGCCGGTAAGGGTGCAAACGAAGTCAAACATGGTCACCAGGAGCAAATACAACATCCTGATGGCCCTTGTCATAATAGTCCTTCATCTGCTACTGAGCTTGAAGTAGACGACTGCGGATAACACCAAAGTCCTTATCTCAGTCCACAAGAGCAGTGTCAACAGCATCAACTCTAATGGAGCCTTGTGTATAAAAAAGTAGTCGAGGTGGCTCGTGCCCATAAACAACCTGGAAAGGGGTGGTCTTGAGGAGTGCGGAATGGAAAGAAGTGTTGTAAAAATATTCAGCCCAAGGAACCCAAGTAACCCATTGGCGAGGATAATCACATACAAAACAACGAAGATACATCTCAACAGTCCAATTGACCACTTCGGTCTGGCCATCCGTTTGTGGATGATAAGCCGAAGAAAACTGTAACTTGGCACCTTGAAGACAAAAAAGTTCCTTCTAGAAAGTACTAGTAAAAACCACATCTCGATCACAAGTAATAGTTTTTAGAATGCCATATAATCAAACAATATGCTAAAAAAAAGACGTGAGCAACACGAAGAGAAAAATACGGATGAGCCAAAGGAAGAAAATGGGCATATTTTGAAAACCTGTCAACGACAACAAACAAGACCGATTTGCTACGAGACTTAGGTAACCCACCTATAAAATCCATTGAAACATCAAGACAAATTTGTGTTGGTAGTTGCAAAGGTTGGAGCAGGCCAATTGGGCTAAGATGATCATTTTTGTTACGTTGGCATACTGGATAGGCAGCCATATATGATGCAATGTCACGCTTCATACCCTTCCAATAAAAATCCCCACGAATCCGATAGAATGTTTTTCGAATTCCGTTATGTTCACTATCATGATAGGCGGACAAAATAGTGGAAATCAGTGAAGAATTATAGAGGAGAAATATGCGACCCTGGAACAAAAGTAATCCATCAAGAAGTTGCCAATCCGAATCAAGAGCCCCAATCTTAACTCATGCACACAGATTCTGCAATTCATCAAAGCCCAATAACTCCTCCTTAATGGATTCCAGTAAAGTACTTCTAGGATAGCTAATAGCATACAAAGAAGGATCTTCCATGCTTCTACGGGACAATGCATCTGCTGCTGTATTGAGACGACCTATTTTGTATTCCATAGTGAAGTTAAACCCTAAGAGCTTACTAAGAAAATGTTTCTATGGTGGAGTAGTAAGCCGTTGTTCTAACAAGTATTTCAAGCTGTAATGATCTGTTCGGATAAGGAATGGCCGACCCCACAAATAAGGACGACAATATTGCAATGCCTTAGTCAAACCAATCAATTCCCTCTCATAAGCAGGTACCTTTCAGTGTCTCATAGCCAACTGGCGACTAAAGAAAGCAATCGGGTGCCCATCTTGTTATAAAACAGCCCCAAGACCACAGCCTGAGGCGTCACATTCAACAATGAAGTCCTTAGCAAAATCAGGCAACTGCAAAACTGGAGCAATGGATAGGGCAGCTTTCAACTTCTCAAATGCGTAGAAGGCTACCTCACTCCATTGGAAAGAGTTCTTCTTAAGCATATAAGTCAAGGGAGCAGCCAACGACCCATAATCACGAATGAATTTTTGGTAATAACCTATCAAACCTAAAAACCCACGGAGTAAAGTGATGGATTGAGGTTGAGGCCAGTCCAGAATAGCTTGCATTTTGCTCATATCAAAGCCCACACCATCAACCAAGATAGTATAGCCCAAATATGCAACTTGTGTAGATGCAAAATAGCACTTGGAAAGCTTCAAATAAAGTTTGTGAGCACGCAGTAGGGCAAAGACCTTCCTTATATGACCTAAATGATCCTCCCAAGTCACACTATAAATCAGAATGTCATTGAAGAAAACCAGCACAAAATGACGTAAAAACGCATGAAATACCTCATTCATCAAGGCCTGAAAAGTAGACGGTGCATTAGTAAGACCAAAAGGCATAACAAGGAACTCAAAATGCCCGTGATGTGTGTGAAAGGTTGTTTCCTCCACATCTGCAGGATACATGTGAACTTGATAATACCCCGATCTTAAATCCAACTTAGTAAAGTACCAAGCACCATGCAATTCATCCAATAATTCATCAATCACTGGAATGGGAAACTTATCCTTTACTATTTTAGCATTCAGATCATGGTAATCAATGCAAAGCTGCCAAAACCCATCTTGTTTGGGAACCAACAAAACTGGAGAAGAAAATGGGGATCGGCTAGGTCGAATAAACCCTTGTTCAAGCATCTGGTTGCATTGCTTCTCAATATCGTCCTTTTGTCTGTGGGGGTATCAATAAGGGCAGACAACCACTAAAGCTGCTCCAGGCAACAAACAAATGTGGTGATCACATTCTCTGATAGGAGGTAAGCCCATAGGCTCCTGAAATAAGTCTCCAAACTCTATTAAAAAGCTTTCCAACCTCTGATCCTTAGAAGCAACATTAAACATCATGTGTAAGGCACGATTACCCTGCCTATGCTATCCCTAAAAGAAAAGGGGTGTTCCTTCTACCCAAAAAGCCATGGTAAGTGCAGTAAAATCCCATAATATAGGGCCCAATGTTTCCAGCCATTTAACCCCCAAAACCATGTCAAAGCCACCCAAAGGAATCGCATAAAAATCTGCAGAAAAGGTATGACCAACAATAGAAGATGATACCTGAGCATAAACCCCCAAACTCAGAACTTTCTCGCCATTAGCAATAAAGACTTTGGTGTTTGGTAAAGAGTGGACATAAAGTGCAAGACTTTGGACTGCTATTGAACTTAAAAATTATGAGTACTCCCTGAATCAATCAAACTAAGCATCGGTTGGCCATTCATGGTAGCTTGTAATTGCATGGTTTGACCATGGGATTGCCCAGTAATGGCATGTAAAGAAATTTCTGGAGTAGCATCTAAGCTGTCTTTTGGAGATTCTTCCTCTGTATTTACCAATTCTAACCAGAAAAACCTTTTGCATTGGTGAGTAGTTGAGTATGGTTCATCACAATTATAACATAATCCCTTTGATCTCCTCTCTTCCATCTCTGCCCTAGTTAATCGCTTAAAAAAGGAGTACGACTACCAGACTAAACTGTTACTGAACTACCCGAACCCACTCGAGAAGGCTGCCATATTGGCTTGCGATAATTGGTGACTTTTTGCAGCTGAAGTTTTTGTTCATGATCTCTAGCTGGGCTCATTGCAAATGATAAATCTGGTGGTTTGAGTAATTGGACATAGAGTCATCCAACCTCGCCATTAATAAGCCCACAGGCAATTTTTCTGGGATGAGCTTATTAGCCCTAGCTAATTTTTCGCCATGAATAAGCCCACATGCAAATTCTCGATTTGTCCAAGCGTGACCAACTCACCCACCGGGTTGCTACTTTCAGGTGGCCCAAATCATTGGAAGCAGCATTTTTGAAATTCTGCCCAAGTCATTGATCCCCTGGCTCATTTCAACTGATAATACCACAACTGCGCTTTTCCTAGAAGATGAAAATCGGCAAATCATGTTGGACCCCATTTCCGGAGCCCAACATCTCGAGACATGAGTCTTGCTGAAAACCCTGAAGGGTCACTTGCTGTCATTTCATATTGGTAGTGAGCGTACACTAGTAAACCTCAAAACCCAAATCTGCCTCTAAGATAGCCAAAAGAACAACTTTTCCAGCACATGTCCGTTAAACGGACATGGCTTAAGCTTCGGAGGCCAATTTGGCCCGAGACTGTCCGTTAAACAGACATGCGTGTCCGTTTAACGGACATGAAGTGGCTAAAGGGGTGTTTTTCACCCGAGACTGTCCGTTTAATGGACATGGGGTAGCTTAAACGGACAGTCATGTCCGTTTAACGGACATGAGGACTCCCTAAGCCCCCATGCCACTCCAAAGCTTGCCAAGAACCTATCCAAACATCATGAACACTTCTAATCTTCCAAAATTCACCCATTCCAACACTATAACACTTCATACTCAAATCAACACCAAGTTCAACTTATCAAAATTCAAACCCCAACTCCAATCATTCATCAAACCTACACATTCAAAACATTTATGCAAGTCATCACCATCACAATTCTAAAGCAACATCCTCACTTATAACATGCATGTCTTTCCAATTCTCCATCCAACAACCACAACTTCATATCATCCACTCTACTCCTAACATGATAGAATTCCACCTGCATTCATAACATATTCCTACCCACATGAAATTTCAAAACATACTAATGTAAACTTTGAAAGGCCATAATTAAACATAACCCATATGCATTCCATTTGCATCAAAAATAAACATTTTACAATGCTTTAATAGGCATTTCAAGCCAATTACAACTTGATCCATAAAGGACAACTTACAAAAGCACAAATTTTCTCAAAATGCGTTTAAAGCATTGTTTTACAGTTTCAAATTACAAAAGAACAAAAGAACAAAAATGCAATTTAGAATGTCGTCCCGATGCTCATCTCGATCATTCACTAACTTGGTCGTCACCTGAGGTGGGGAGGTGAGGGGGGGTGAGCTAATGCTCGTGGGTAACACATTTATACTCAGTAATAAGCGGAATACCATTTCAATAATTTCTATCATACAATTCTTACAAAAACATCCATTTTCTTAACTTTGTCAGAACAATCACAAATTTCACAATCAAGCATTTTTCAAACTTGTCATTCATATAATCACATAAACACATCATAATTGGCTTGGTAAGTCCACAATTCATGACGAACTACACAATTCCATAAAATGGACTTGTGTAGTCGTAAACGTGAGGAGTCCTAAAAGGAACTCCGTGCCTCTTGCGGGCAGGCGGGATAAGCCTTATTCATGGTCGACGTACACATGACATTTTCTTGGGTGGACTTGACCTAACCCACATAACATATAATCCATGCATAAAAACTGAATTTTCTTGCCCAAATGGCATATTCTTGAAAATATGTTTTCATGCACATGTCATAATTTCATAAACCAAACATAAAAGCCATGTACATTAAACTCACTCAAAATCAACCCTTATATCTAATTCAAAGTAACTTGCATTTATTTCCAA
>JANZLH020000156.1:6065636-6082800 GCA_026770325.2 Erythroxylum fimbriatum | reverse complement strand
ATGCACTAGACAGGTAACCCCCACTAGCATCCTTCTTAGATAGGTGTTTTAGCAGGGCTCTGCAGGATCAGTATCAGCCTCAGACATGTGGAACTGTCTTGACAAGCTGGAAATAAATACAGATTCAGATAAAATGTTTTCTGGAAAAGGTTGAAAGAATGGAAAATAAGAGTAGAGATGAGGAGTGGAGGCTGATTCCTGTGAAAGAGAGACAAGGGTTATGTTATGTTTTTGTTTTCATGTATGTTTTGTGAGGTTGGTGGTGGTGCCCGTATAAGGTGCTGCCATGCTTCTATCAACTTTAGCACCAATCTATGGCTCCACTATTCTCTCTCCCTCTGTGTCTACTGTATATCAGAGTGACAAACGGAGAGGACGATACTGGCTACAGATTTCAACGCTTTAGAGTCTTGAAAATTGTGTAGTTCTAAAGCAATAAACGGGGTGAGCGAGTGAGTACGAGAGAGGGAAAGAGAAAAAGTAGGATAGAAAGAAACAACACGTAAATGTCAAATCCTGCGTCTGTTACCCAGGATGTCCACTCTTTTTTTACGTTTGTTATTATTAAACACAACCCAACAAAAACTTTTCAATGATCTACAAAGGACTACAGCTCACACCACACCCCTTGCTCTATTTTTTTAAAAAATAAAATATAGTTTTAGCAGCAGTCAGGATGTCTCTGAGGACAGTATTTTTCCCACCTGGGTATATATGTTCATTGTCCTCAAGTTGCATGGTCACGTGCCAACCCTACTTTTCTCTCCTCTACGTTTGTGTCCCTTCTCTCACTGTCTCAGTAGTGGCTCCAATGGTGGAGTGGAGTGGTTGAAAAAAAAAAGAAAAAAAGGAAACACTTTTTTGTGGAGCCTTTTGTTTTTTTTGATGCTCAAGTCAATATGGTGTCGACATCGAGATACCCATATGTGTGCAAAGCAAAGACAAGCTTACAAAATCTTTGAAGTTATAATAGCTTTGAAGTTATAGTTTTATCTAATACAGTCAATGTACACGTTTCTCCGAGTTGGGTTTGAATTTAATATGACGATGGTACTAGAGGAGAAGCCTTTTTTCGCACCTAAAACTCGTTCACTATAGGTTGTAGAGCAAGCATTCTAATTAGTGAAAAGAAAAGGTAGTAGATTCAAGTACAGTATAACCTGCAGTCTTTGTTCGATTATTCCTTTCTAATTAGCTCTTGCTTTGCATGCATAGGTCAATAGGCACGCTTTTACCTACTGCGTGGTAGCATGCTCTACTCCGTATATGTATTGGCTCTATAGCTAGGACTATCTTGCCTTATAGGTAAAAAATGACACTTATAAGGAGACTTCTGAGTTCCGACCCTTTAAACATAATCATGACTACTTTGGCAAATCTTTCATTTAAGCTTGTTTGAGTCACAACTCCTTGGCAAGTTTGATTTGATTCATAAATTGGTATAACGAGATATCTAGGCCTTAGCAAGCAAAGCAAGCCCGATGAGCTCTCACTTCTATCGTTTCCAACATTTTCATGCTTATTTTGTTAGGCCCATCTCTGTTCAAGCCCATGTAAGCCCAGACTTGTACCTGAAACCTACTTGTCCGGTCCACTAATCAAATGCCGAGTCAAAATTTGCATGTACGTCTAGCACACGAAAACAATTTATAGCCATTAATTGGAATTCCAGGAATCGTCTTGACTTGTTATAGTTATCATTTTCATCATAGGCTCGTTTAGTCCTGGTTGGGTCGGCTATTCTTTATATACTCCTTCGACTCTTCTCCATGATCAGACTCGAGGAGTAGGGGGGCTTATGGTTGGGTCGGCTATTCTAGGCCCAAGCCCAGGTCCACGTATCCACGGCCCATTTGCAAGTGGCCACCTCCCACTCATATACAATGACCTAAACCTAACAGGTATTTACTATATAAGTTGATTATCTCCTCACGACGCAGGTATGAGACAGAAAAACCCTACTTGTCTCTGTTCTCAATTATCAAAACTCTGACAAAAACACTAACTTGAGCGTCGGAGGGGCCTTCCGGGAACCAACCCCCGGCGTGCCTTATTTGTTTTGCAGGTATCCTGTAGCCGAAATCAATCAGAATCATGGATCCGAATAACGATGTTCAGCCCCAGCAAAATCCGACTGAACCAGGTTTGATAATGGGACTGAATATATTTCTGACAGATTTAGCAAGTTTTGTCAAGATGCAGGAATTGAACATCAATTTACAGAAACTTACTCCCCACAATAAAATGGTGTCAATGAGTGTAAGAACAGAACCATAATGGAGATGGGAAGATGTTTATTGTTTGAGAAAAATTTGCCCAGGAGATTTTAGGCAAAAGCTGTCAACATTGCAGTGTATTTGTTAAACAGGCTGCCAATGAAGAAGCTAAAGGAAGGAACCCCATTCGAAGCCTGGTATGGATACAAATCTTCTGTGCAAAATTTAAAGGTTTTTTGTTGCATTTGCTATACTTATATTCCTTATGTGAAAAAAGATAAGTTGGATTGTAACGAACAAATTGGGATTTTCATTGGCTACAGCAATAATACTAAGGGCTACAAGGTCTATCAACCTTTAACTGGTAAAATAATTATCAGTATAGATATCAAGTTTGATGAATTCAAAGAATGGTACTGGGACAAGTGTGAAGTGGAGAATGTTGAGACTATATATTCAACTTCTAAAAAAATCCAGGAGGATACCCTTGATGAAACTATAGATGACATTCCTATTAAAGGTATCATATTACTTTATGACATTTATCAAAGGTGCAACATTGTTGTACTTAAACCTGCAAGTTTTGGTTTTGAAGAAGCTGTCAAAAACTCAAAATGGGTTGCAGCAATGGAGGAAGAACCAAAGATGATAAAGAAAAATGAAACATGGACTTTGGTGGATAGGATAACTCACAAAAGGCCTATTGGAGTGAAATGGGTATTCAAAACTAAGCTGAATGTTGATGGTTATGTCAAGAAATTCAAAGCTAGGCTTGTGGTAAAAGGGTATGCACAACAATTTGGGGTGGATTTCTTAGACACGTTTTCACCTGTAGCTCAGCTTGATACAATCAAAATGATTCTATCACTAGTAGCTCAGAAAGAATGAAGAGTTTTTCAATTAGATGTTAAGTCTGCTTTTCTCAATGGCCACCTAGAGGAGGAGATTTTTGTCAAGCAACCTGAAGGTTTTTGTTAAGAAGGGAGAAAAAGACAAGGTTTATCTGCTTAAGAAGGCTTTATGTGGTTTAAAACAAGCTCCCTAAGCTTGGTATAGTAGGATTGATGATCACTTACTCCATTTTGGATTTGAGAAGAGCTTGAGTGAATCAATTCTTAATGTGAAAGTTACTAATGATGGTCTGATTATGGTTTCTTTGTATGTTGATGATTTACTTGTTACAGGAAGCAATCCAAGATTAGTGCAACAATTCAAAGATCAAATGATGAAGGTCTTTAAGATGACAGATTTGGGAGAAATGTCATTCTTTCTAGGCATGGAAATTCAACAATCATAACAAGCGATTTTCATTGGATAGTAAAAGTATGCAAAGGAAGTTTTAAAGAAATTTAATATGGAAAGTTACAAGCCTGTATGCAGTCCATTAATGCAAAATGAGAAGCTAAGTAAAGAAGATGGTGTTGAGAAGATTGATGAATGCTTTTATAGGAGTCTTATAGGCTGTTTAATGTATTTAACAGCAACAAGACCTGATATTTTCTATTTTGTTAGTTTGTTGTCAAGATTTATGCACTATGCTAGCAACTACATTTAAAGGCCGCGAAAAGAGTGCTTAGACACATCAAAGGCACTACTAATTTGGAGTGTTTTTTGTAAAATCTAAGGAGTTAAAACTACTTGGATTTGCTGATAGTGATTGGGCAGGATCTTGTGATGATATAAGGAGTACCTCAGGATACATATTCAGCCTTGGCTCAGGATTTTTCTCACAGAAGTAGAATATATTGCAGCAACTGCTATTGTAAATCAAGTATTATGACTAAGCAAGCTACTGACTGATTTGAAGCATGATCAAAGGGAGCCAACAAAAATTTTTGTAGATAATTAGGATGCAATTGCTATTTCTAACAATCAAGTATTTCATGGCAGGACAAAGCACTTTAAAATTAAATAATACTTTGTTAGAGAAGTGCAAAAGAATAAGGAAATTACTCTAATACATTGTGGTACTAATGATCAGCTTGCAAACATCATGACAAAGTCTTTATCTAAAGCTAGATTTGAAGAGATGAGATCAAGGCTAGGTATCTACAGCAAAACAAGCAAGGAGGAGTGTTAGATATGCATCTTTTTGCTGCTGAATAATAGGTCAATGACTTGTTGTCATTTGATTAAAAGTACTTGCTTGATTTTATTAATTTCCATAATCAGATTTTTTTCATTATTTTTAGGAGTGATTTTCTTTTTTTTTCATTTTCAGCTGTATAAATTACAGCTCTCATTGAATGCAAATGATCATTCAACTTTCAGTTACTTTTTTTAGTGTTTTGTTTAGGTCAAAAACTTCTATATTCTACAATTTTTCTGTAGACATACCTATAAAAGGTCTTATAATAACCCTGATAGACAACTAGTTGCAACATATTTTTTCGTTATCTACAAGTCATTTATCACTGAGCATTTAAAAACAAGAATAAAGCTCCCCTATATCAAGTTAGCTTTTTCACACATTTTTGAGTCAATTCTCGTATCATAAACTACTATTATAGTCAATCCTTATATCACGTGACTTAGCAGCAGCTACTGTTAAGTCAAAATGACTTTACGTAAATGATTTTGATAAAGAACAAATAATAATGACAAGAAGAAAGTAAGACGGAAGCGAAACAAAAGACAGACGGAAGGAGCAAAGCCAAAAATCAGACGGGAGAAAAACAGACGATGTAAAAGACAGACGAAAACGCGGAATAAAAATCAGACGATAGCGCGGAAACAAAAGACAGACGGAAGCACAAAATG
Organism: Erythroxylum fimbriatum; assembly: GCA_026770325.2. Classification (NCBI taxonomy): domain Eukaryota; kingdom Viridiplantae; phylum Streptophyta; class Magnoliopsida; order Malpighiales; family Erythroxylaceae; genus Erythroxylum; species Erythroxylum fimbriatum. The sequence continues at coordinate 6,077,824 of JANZLH020000156.1, read as the reverse complement.
AAAAACAGACGATAAGAAATCAGACACAAAGGCGCAAAAGTGAAAATCAGGCGCAAAGACGCAAAAGTGAAAATCAGACGGAAGGCGCAAAAGTGAAAATCAGACGGAAGTCGCAAAAGTGAAAATCAGACGGAAGCAAAAGGAGAAAAACAGAAGATAGAAAATCAGACGAAAGAAAATCAGACGAAAGATCCGATACCACGTCGGATTACTAATCAGCTTGAGTTGGTTACAGAACTCAACTGAATAACTGATTCTTGAAAGATTAAGAAACAAGAAGAAAGAAGCAATTTTCAAGAAGCAGTTGAAGATGAAGGCTATAAATACAAGTTGGAGTTGAAGACTAAAAATTGTTAGCAAAATTAAAAAGCTTAGCAATTCTTGAGAGAATTCATTGTGCGAAAAATCTAGAGCTATTTTTCTGTAACAAAGCTCAAACTATCTTTCAATTGAAAGAATCGCAGATAGCCTGAAGAAGCTAAGAGTAAAAGAATACTTGTTGTAAGAGACCTAAAGAGGCTCAATGTCAAAGAATACTTGTAACGATTTGTGAGATAGTAAAATCTCAAAAAGATATCTGAGGACTGGACGTAGCCCACGTTTTTTAGGTGAACCAGAATAAATCTGCTGTGTTGACATCTCTCATCTCTCAACTCTCTCTTAACTTTGAATTTTCGATCTTACTATTTTCACACGTTAGTTTCGAAAATATTTTACAGCATTGATTTTTAGAAGGTTCTTATAAGAAAGAACAAGTTTCTTTTAAGAAATTGTTTACAAGAGGATCAACGAAAAAAAAGATATACACAATTCAACCCCCCTTCTTGTGCATTTATATTTCGTGCATTAAGTTTTGTATTAACGTGTGATTCACTTTAGCTACAACTTGGTTATAGATGCTCGCGAGTGACAAGTAAAGGCAAAGTAGTTGAGTAGAGAAGAAAACAACAGGGACAAACTGATAAGGAGATGAGAAGGCGGATTAGTAGAGAGAAGATAATGGACTGGCAGGGAAATTTGGTGACAATGGTAGTGAGGAAAGGAGGAAGAGGCTGGGCATAAAAAAGGAAGCAAATTTGGGAGAGTTAGAGTACTGGATTGGACAATGGGCTAAAGTTAAAAAGAATTGGTTCAATTGACGGAATAATAATAGAAACTATAATAAATGTAATAAAGAATATAAATAAATTTGACTTTTATTTCTCACTACAAGATATGGAGTATTGTCTTAAAAATGATATAAAAATGTTATTCATCTAATCATAATATATTATTAACAATCTTTTTTCATTCCTTTCTTTTCGTACCAACTAATCAAGTATCCGTTAACTTTTTTTTAATTCGATAATAATCGGTATTTAAATACTAGTTGATATATGAGATGCAAATTCCGAAGTCAAATTTTTGGTCGATATCGAAAAAGTACGGTATTCTGCAAACTGATCGCAATAATACACCCTCCGGATCAACATTTCCAAAGAATACCATACTAATGAAGAACTAATGGGTGTAAGTCAATCAACAGCGGGCTCACAAGGAAAGCAGATAATTGCAGCTGCACCAGTGATCACTTGCTTACTCATTGCACACACAGTCTTCTTATTCAGCTAAAATCCAGCTTAACAAGGCGCATTCCCCAAGATATTAGGCTTGCTTGAACAAGAATCCTGTCCGCGGAGTAGAGTCTATTAGCAGCGTTTTGGTATCAATAAGCTAGCTGTTTATGTTGCTACTAAACAAACTTTCAGCTGTTTGAAATAGTCAAATAGCTGAAACTAAAAGGCATCAATCAGCTAATTTTTTTAGCTGATTCGATGTTCTCCAAACGCAGCCTATATCATTTTAGCTTTATCCAAATAACCGTAAGCAATGGTTAAGCTTCCCCACCATTACCTACCTTGGAGAAAAAGGCAATGGCTACGCAAGAATTGAATACCAATCCTAGTCCAGCCTAAGGCTATCACAGCACAGCACCCAAGGAAAAGCGGAAAATAATGCTTCAATATGAATAGAATAGAGAGCACCGACCGCAACTCACCTTAGGCCTAATCCAAATTAAAAGTACCAGTCACCATTGCCTGGCCTCCATTAAATTTACATAGTACTGTCGTCCTACCCCGCAGCTGTAATGTACCTTGAAAACCCTGTTCTCCAGTAAAATTAAAATTTTCGGTGACTATTACAGGTACTATTTTTCTATTCCTTTTAGTCGATTGCGCTCCTATAGAAATGGCGCCTATGTCAATGTTAATTTCAATTTTTAAATTTTATTCGACTTTTATATAAAAAGGTAAATCCATATAAGAGACATGGTATGGTACTCGCAAATAGCATTATAAAATTTAAATTACAAAATGAAAATAATATAATGATAAATATTTCATTCATAAGTTATAATATTTGTATTTGTACGGAAATCTAATGTCGTCCTCGTAACACTAACGTGATAGGATTTATTCGAATTCGTGGAAGACTAAAAAGGCTGATGGTCTTTCTTCACAGCCTAACTAAGAAAGCTAAAGCTAACGCCCAAGCCTTTTTTGAAAAGTGGAAGCGTGTCAGACGCAAAGAAATATTTTTCTATATGTGGCGGTGATGGCCCATAGGACTTGGACTTCATGGGTAGCCCGACAGTTTCTACGCCGAAAGGAATTCCAAAGCAAACTCAACTTCAATTACACTGGAGAGACCCGGATCTTTTAATTCTTAAAATTTTTGAATTTTTTAAATTATTTTTTACTTTTTTCTAAATTTAACTTAAATTATCAATTTTAATTAACTAAGTTTGAGTCTTAAAATTAGATTATACACCGTATTAACAATATTTGATTGATTTTCATGTGGCGGTTTATCATTATTCATTAGCTTTCAATTGGAATTTAAGAAAATGGGTGTTTAAAAAATTAAGAGTTTTGTAACCTTTTTTAATTATATGAAATTTCTAATTCTTTATTATTGTTATAGGTACATGTTCCCACTCTGGTCAAAACAATCCTCCTTGGAATGAAGTTAACTTGCTTCATAGTTCCTCCCAGGTTGTCTCCATCTGTGGATGTGATCCAAGCTCTCTCTTAGCTAGTAGTCCAAGTCATAGATAACTCATCACATAATAAACTTCCATCGTTGCAATTGAAGTGACATCCTGCATTGTCCTCGTGCGTAGCCACCTAGAGCTTATATACATAATATAATTATCAGTCCTTATATCATGGTTTGGACTTTGAACAGATGCCCCCCATTCAAAATACACCAAGAATTTATAAAACCTTTCATTAAACTGCACGACTTAAGCTAGACTTTAAGTAAAGGTTTAAATACAATCCTGACGTCGAACGTTTCTATCTAATTCTGTTTCTCTGTTGTCAAGCAACAAAACATGTGCGTTGTCGGGATATAAATTGACGTTTTAACGTCAGCTGTAATATGGCATAACACTTACTTCTACATAAGGAGATGCAAACTAATTTTCAGACAATAACAAGGTAAAGTGTATTAAGGATTAGCGTATTTAATTGCTTTTATGTAGCCTAAGCTCTAAGAGATTATGACTATGTTTGATACCCCAATTGAATTTGTGAGGTTAAACAATGAAGATTAGCTTATCTTCTAGATTGAGAAGAAAACATTTGTACATACTGCAATCATCACACACGTGCAATGGCCCCATATGCAACCTCTATGTCGGCTTGACTGGTCATAGATTGATCAATTTCCTCCTAAATATGCAATCAGACGTTAGTTTTGTTTCATTAGTTTATGCGAGTCAAGCCAAGACAAGTTGTTTGGTTTTGCCACTTCTAGATTCGCGTGTACCTAAAGCTCCCCGGCCCCTTCTTTTGTTGCTTTTGTTATTTGTTGTACTAATCGAAAATATTCAGCTAAATTCTCATGAAAAAAATATTGCAATTCTTAAAACATAAGTTTAAACTTGAAACGCCATTGTAGAAGGAAAAGAGAGAAATGGTTAAGTCTTCCGTTCGTAACTAGCCGTTTAAAAAGGGTCAAATGAGTGATGACGTGGCATTCGTATAAGGTCGGTCCCACAACTTGGCTTCGTGATAATGAAGTGTAAGACAATCAAAGAGTGCCGCACGTGCGGAGAGGAGACTCAGCATGATTAGGTTTTAGGTGGGAGATTCTCTCCGGTACACGTGCACCGCATGACAGATTTACCCTTTCCAACTCCGATTTCATTTAAGCTTGGTTAGGTTGAAGTAAGGCTTTTAAATTGAACGGGAAAAAAAAAAAGAAGAAAGGGTATGTAATTGAATGAAATGAAAATAAATGTAATTTTAGAAAACTATTGTTTAAGGAGGACGGAAGGATTTATAATATAATATAGTAAAATGTTCTGAGAAAAGAGTTTATAATATAATATAGTGAAAAATTATTTATCATTTTACATTTCATTCTAAACTTTTCAAATCGGAGGTTTCTTATTTTTTTTGTTTAAGATGAAATGAGATGTAATATAAAAAAAAAATTCATCTCGTTTCATTTTATTCCTTTATAAACTCTCCTCCTAATTGATAGAATAATATTATATTTCATTCCATTATATTAATAAACTTCCAAGTAAATATAGTCTTCAATTAGAATTGGTTTGTTATTTTTCATTTGCGTTAGATCATTTTTTTACTATTTATTCTTCTAAATTAAACTCAATATTTTCCTTTGTAATTGGATCTCTTCAACTAAACATAATAAATGGTACTGTACAGTTTAACTAAATCAAGTAGACTTGATATTTAAGCAAAAAATGTATACACCAATTCTAAAGTCGATTAATCATTATCCAAAAAAAGTCCCAAAATTTAAAATAATTAAAGGCATAAAGAAAGAAAAAACACCTCCAATCGCAAATCACAAGCAGATTTGTGTCAGATGTTCACCTTCAAAAGTGAAACATTTAATACGAATGCCACGATCTGTATTTGATATGGATTCTCTTTTCTCGTTTCAACATTACATGTTACAAGCATAAACACTACATAACAACACCAAGACAGATTGGTTTAGCGTACGCAAATGTATATATTAGAATTATATACAATGTCTTGCACTTCAAAGATTGAAATTGTTCTAATACATACGAGGTGGGAGTGGGTCAATCATGTTTCAGTTCAATCACAAACATACAAATTACTGGGGATCACAATATTCTTTAGCTATTATTCGCTTAATTAATTCATTCAATTAAATACAGTTAGATGCTTGACAAGTATTTAATTGTTCTGGTTCAAATGTCATCTTTAGCTCAGATTAGGTAGCAATTTGACGCCAAAACGAAGATTCCATCAAAACTCTTTTAATTCTATTTGTCTTATGAATTTTAATAGATATTGATTTATGTGCGTATAGTCAATAAGTTGGTCATAAAATTTATAATATAATTAACTAAAAATATTTTTTATCTTATATATATCTATTTAGTTAATTAACGAATATCTTAAAGTCAATCGATCAATATATTCTGTAAATGAAATTATGATCTGATCATAGTTATGAATTTCATAACACATTTACGTATTATCTCTAAAATGTTCATAGTTATTGATTTTCTAAGATTAAACATTAATAGAATTGAAAAACTAACACATATTTGTTTCTTTCTAATTATAAAGGAAGTAATCAATCTTATAGGATAAAATTTGAAAATACTTAAACAAATATATGAGTACTTATTAAAGAATAAGTTCATTGAACTGATTCGACTACGGGGATCCCAAATGAAACATTACTTATATGTTTGTAGATTTGATATTATGATGACTGTGCAATTGGTCATTAAGTTTGAGATTATTAAGGTATCTAGTATAAGAATTATTATGTTTTGAGACTACTCAAAGTAGTTCAATCAATACTATATGAATATTATATGAATTATATGAGACAGTTGAGCAAGTCAATAAATGATTCATCACCTAAAAATAATTAAGTAAAATGTTTCACTATTCTTGATTAGTAGTGATTTAAGGAATTCTCTTATTAGAATGAATTAATATTTAAAAAGGATCCCTTCAAAATATTAGTTATAAATCAATTACTAATTACTAAGAACAAACAAAATTAGATTTAAATAGAATAGACTCCACTTTCATACTCTATGTTTAATTAGAATATTAAATGATAAAAAGATTAAATTATATATTATAACTATACATAGACAGGTTAAGTCAAACTATTTTGACATTCTAATATTTGAGTAGCCATTATATATTTTTTAAAAAAAGTTAAATTAAATTAATAACGAAAGAATGAGTACAATAGTTGCCTCATTAGTGATAATAAGGAAGTCCTCTTCAACGTCAAGGGGAATACATAATCAATAAAAATAATTCTTACATTATCAAAACAATGTAGTTTAACCAAGTTCTAAATACTAAGTCCAAAGTACGTTCTTTGCCTGGCCTATATCTCCCACTTCAGTTAAGAGACTAGCTGAGTCCCCATATCTGGATTAATTCATTAGTGAAGGAAGGGGGTAGTTTTATTGCTAGTATATGTTACTGACCCTGAATACAACTTCAATTATTATTTTCTCCTCTCTCTCTTCTTTTTCCCTAAAAATCCTCTTATTTTATTCATACTAGATTGACATAATCGTGTTTCCCATTGCTATTTTGAAGATTATCCATTACATATCCTTCCTTTTTGTATTATGGCAACACCATCGCAAGATGCTTTTCCAATTCTAGAGCAATGATTCTTCTCCATATTTCCTTGTTGCCTAAATCCTCCTAAGAATTGGACATTCAAAGAAAAGATGTCCAATAGTCTTCCCCTCTTTTTTATAAAGCACACAATCATGTTGGATGGTCATGAATTTCCCTAATCTATCACAAGAATTAAGTTTGACCTTCATAAGAAGCCACATGGAGGTAGCTGCTCGGGGATTTGCATGCTCAAACCATATAAGGCTAGACCATTATGCTGACAGTGAGTTGTTTATGACCTTTTTACTATATGAATTGTTATTGAATAAAAGGTGACCTATCTAAATTATTTTATCTTACAATTGAGGATCGAGATTGGTCAGAAGTTCTCCCCAGTGCAAGAAACTAGTAATTCAATCATTATGTAAGGTGAGTACTTCTTGCATTATTAAGTTATCACATATGATTCTTTTCAGTTCCTTAATTGTATGTACATTTGATCATGGTCCCAGTTGGCTCCAATTATCATACTAGAATCAGGTGGAGGATCCTTCCCCACCTTTGTTCCTGAAATCCTGCTTATATGTCTACTTTAGTTTAATTATGTGTTTTAAAGTCCAAAAAGTATCTGGACTAAGGTTCCATCTCCATAGGTTGCGTTGTTTAAAGTGGTAGGAGTAGAACCATCTGACCCATAGGGAATTGCAATATGTGAGAAGTTTCTATATTATATTCACAATTTGAAGTGGTTGAGAACTCTAATTGGGATTATCCCCAATCCACCATCCTTTTTTGGCCCACAAACTTTTATCCATTTCATTTTGATGAGATAATAGTTGTTTCCCTACCCAAACCAAATAAACCTGCTTATAACTATGTTGATCTCCTCAATCAGGCCCCTATAAAACCATAGATGAGTTGTTCAATAAGTGTAGAGTTGCTTATGAAGGAGTTTGCTAGTTGGATTCTCTCTACCATTGATAGTGTTTTGCTTTTCCAGCTAGCTAGATTATTTTGGATCCTCTCTAAAAGTGGCCTAAAATTAGAGAGTGAGTGTCTTCTTGTAGTGATATCGATGCCCAAGTAAATGATAGGAGGTTTACATCATTTTAAACTTGTTATCAAAGGACTTAACTTAAGGTTCTGCTCCTCCAGAGATTAGTAACTTTTTTGTTTCCTTATTCATAGTTAGGCCAGACATCTTTCTGAAGGTTTCAAGTGCCTCTATTAGTATAAATATTGAGTTCTTATCAACTCTTGAGGACAACAATAGGTCATCTATAAAAGTTAAAAAACAATTCTACAGGCTTTACATTTAGTATGGTATCTGAATATTACAACCCCTATAGAGATGTTAATTAATTGAATAAGAATCTACATAGTTAGGGTAAATAAAGGCCTTTAGAATCACTAACATCTTCTCTAAATAGATTGGCCATTACATTACCATTGCATCTTATTGTATTATAATCAAAGGTGAGCCAACAAGAATAATCAAGGGTCTTAAGGGACTAAGATAAGGAGACCATCTATCCCCTTACTTAAAGTGTTTAGTAGAAAGCTTCAATCCAATGTATCAAAAGCTTTTCAGAAATCCACTTTGAATGCACATCTCCTACTTGTTTTCTTTCTATTATACCTTTTAAAGAATTCCTAGACCAATAAAACATTATTTCCCATTAATCCTACCTTAATAAAGGCACATTGTGCATCATCCACTACATGATCAACCACTAACTTTAGCCGATTGACTAGGATCTTGCTATATTCTTGTATATAACATTATAGCAAGTAATAGGATAATAGTTTTTTATAGTGTAAAGAGAGCCACTTTAGGAATTAAGGAGATATAAGTCTTGCTACAATAATGGTCTTTAGTAGCGTTAAGAGAGCTCACCTTAGAGATTAAGGAGATATAAGTCTTGTTGCACTCCCTCATCATAGAGTCATTAGTGAAGAATTACAATGTAGCATCAATCACCATATTCTTAGTTTACCCCCATATATATTGAAAAAAATATGCATTATATCCATCCAGGCTTGGGGCCTTTTGCATGTGTAAAGAGAATAAGGCACTCTTTACCTCTTCAACCCCAACAGATTTGATTAATGGCTCAAATGTATAGGAATTTGCCTCCTAATAATGTTAGCCACCTATTCCAAGCTAAAGTTTAAAATTGTATTGGATCTAATTGTTTTGGAAAAGTGTTTATAGACCTCATTGTGTATTTCTTCTTTTAGATTGAGGGACTTGTAGTTGTCATCCAATAGAGAGGTGAATCTATTGGTGTTTTTCCTTTCTAATATAGCTCTATGATAAAATTTGGTATTCCTATGCCCATCCTTCATCTAAGTAGCTCTAGATCTTTGTTTCATTAGGGAATGATGAATTTCCAATGAGCTGATATCCTATCTAATGCCCTTTTTCATTTGCCCTTTATATTTTATCTTGAGGAGCTCTATTTAGCTCATCCTATTTTCCTTCTAGCTTCCTCCTTACTTTTATAATTGCATTTTATGTACTGGATCCAATAGTTTTATTGAGCATCTTTATTTCTTCATTGATTAGCTATAATTTCCTCATACCTGACAACATTTTGGTGCCTGAAATTTCGTCCTTCAACCCCTTACTAATGGAATAATAAAACCCCTCAATTATTATTAAGAATTTATTAAATCTGAAAAGACATCTTCTCATTTATGTATTGAAGATGTTCTAAACAATAACTAGTGTATGGTTAGATAGAAGGTGATTACTAAATGTTTACTTTATAATTAAGATAATTTTGCATCCAGGGCTCATTAACCTATAGCCTTATCTAATTTTTTCTTGACTAGCCACTTCCCTTTCTATTTGTTTGTCCTTGTAAGCTTCTGACCCTCACTCCTAAGGTCCTATATATAATCCACACAATTCCTTGGCTCATCTATATTATCTTTTAAGCATATAGATTCCCCTTCCACTTTATTGGAGTTTCACAAACAATTGAAATCTAATATTACCAGATGTTATAATATTATTTCTTAATCTGCTTAAAGTATTGCATAGAGAGTTCCTTTGGAATACGTGATTAAAAGCATATACAAATATGACCTATTAACTCTCATGATGGTTCTTCATCCTTACTTTGACATGTATTAACTGTTGTTCCACCAGAGCAGGCTCAACCTTTATCTCTTTAGATTAATATGCTACCAAAATCCTATCATTATAGTGACAGTTTAAGTTAGTAATGAACTCCCATCCTTTCTTCGACAAAATTAGTTTATCATAATTATAATCCTTTATTCTGGTTTTTAGGAGGCTTAGCAAAATAGGTTTAGTTTCCCTAATGTAGTTTACAACCATTTGTTGCTTATTTGGGCTATTAAGCTCTCTTGTATTCTAGCATAGGATAGACATTAAGGAGAAGCTGCATTTGCTTTTCTCGTCTTCTGTGTACTTCTTCTAGTAACTCTCTAAAATTGTATTCCATCTTTTAGGTCCTAATTCTTTGTATCTTAGGGTGGGTTTTCTTGTCTTTCTTCATTACCTTTTCTATGATTCTCTGTAAAAGGAGGATGTGTTAATTCAACCATTAAAGTTTGATTGTTATTCTGGTCAGTGGAATATATAGTGTGAGCCTAGGTTTCCTGTCTTAGTGTTATTTTCCTAGTGATAGTTGCAGTGTTTTCACCATTTCTCTCAAGAGAAAATTTAATAATTGCATTATCCTTATCTAATTTTTCTTTTCCATAAGTAGTATTCTTCTTATTCCTAAGTTCATTTAGGTCTATTCCATTTTTTTTCTCTATTTTAATTTTCCTCCTAGTTGGTCTCCATTCCTGCTTAGGCTTAGAAGCTGTACGTTTTTAGTTATAGGTGACCAAAACTTGACCTTCAAAGGAGCAGCTTGCCTCATCCATTTTGAAGTTTAAAAATTTTTAGGAATTAAATATGATATATTTCCCTAAAATATTTTCTACATAAACAAAAAGTTTTCAAAGAATTACACTCTTGTCTTTTCTTCTCTAACCATAAAATTTTTTTCTCTATTTTGTAAATACTATTAAAGATTGGATATTTGCAATCCATAATTGAGTTTTAAAGAAAATTTTTCTAAAATTTTGAATTAAGTATGTTTTAACCTTTTTTTTCAAAAATTTTAAATTATTCAATTAAAAATTATTTAAAAACTATAAAAATTTGCTATTATGCCTATGATTTAATTGTAATTAATTTTCCTACAAAATAGCTAGTTTATTTTTGTCAAATGAATGTACTTAAATCCAAATGACTTGTCGTATAGAAGATAGTACATTTGGATGTATTTAAAGTACATAATCTAAGTAAGCAATTGGTGGCGACTGGCACATATGTTAGACCTTTAATTATAAGTTATGAAATCATGCAAACATTGGCAAACCTTAGTCGATACTTAGCACTCAATTTAATGAAACAAGGTAAAAGCCTATAAATAAGCAAGGAAAAATGGGCATTATCAACGAAAGCTCGAAGGTAGGTGAGTGTTGATATGCGATGGTGCACATTGCTGAAAATCTTCAACAAAAGGTAAGATTTAGATGTGAGAAGAAAAGATGAAAGGTACAGATAATTCATGTTAAGTATGAGGCTACTTGAAGGCACTTAACCTAGATGAGGAGGTCGAAAGTTATGTAAACATGCAAGGTTTATTATACATTGACCTGGATTGAAGCTAACTTAGGTTATGGAGCTATGAGACTATACTATGGACGTGCCTAGATGAACTATGCACAAAGATCACTCGGGATGACTAAACGGAAGTTTCATCAAGGAACTTGGCTTTAAGATGTGATGATGTAGAGACATATGACAATAACATATAAGCAGTGACCTAAGAAACTAGAAGCACTACCTTACAAAGTGGAAGCACTTCTTCAAGTAGTAGGAAAGTGGGTCAGATGATGTGACAATGGTAAAGTTAGTAGAATAAAAGTTGCAATTCTACACTAACTTGGTGGGTTAAAGGAGAAAATAGGTGGGTTTAGCTTACTTGATCGCTAAGTTCTTATATGCCTATATAAAGACATCATTTGCAGTTAATTTGAGTGGAACTTGATATATTCAATCATTTGTAAGAAACTTGAGAGCTTTATGAGAAAGTTCTTTATGAGATTTTCGAGTAAGGATTCTTTATGAGATCTTCGAGTAAGGAAATCTTTTGAACAGTTATATTTTCAAGTGCTTCGAGTAAGAAATCACTTGTGTTCTTTATGTATTGATTATTGTAAATAGATTAATAAAATGTTGGCTTTGTCATATCTTGCTTATTTTTTATTTAATTATTTATATAAAAAAATTGTTTAATTGAGAGTGTGAGTGAAGTACTTAAACACGAGTAATATGAAGCATTCAGAAACAAATTAAATTTTTAGTTGATGACTAAGAAGGAAAGGTTAAGTTGAGTTTTGCAACTTAAGCTTGAATGCCTCATAAGTGTTAGTATAAGGCGACTTGTATGTGATACAAGGCGACTTATTCTGTCACGATACCCATAAGGCGACTTGTCT
>JANZLH020000156.1:6040069-6052617 GCA_026770325.2 Erythroxylum fimbriatum | reverse complement strand
TAGGACAAAATTTTGGTGTGTGGCATGTTGGTCAAAGCTGAAATAGCATATCGAATATTTCTATTTTGTTGTTATTACGTTTCGTACCTTTATGATGCTAGAGGTATTGTCTTAGCTTAAATAGGTAATATTGGAGGAAGAAAAGTTGTTAGCTTAAAATAAGTAATATTGCAGAAGAAAGTTGTATTCTGCAGAAGTCTACTTTGGATGTTTTGTATTCCTTTATGTATGGAATCAAATGGAACGTTTTCTGTGTGTCCACAAAAATCATATTCTCTATTAATTTACCCACTTTTAGACTTTGTTCCAAACCGTCTTATACCAAGAATCTTGGCTGCCTCATCTACGTAACAATTTAACCATGTCTTTGTTGGTAAGTTTACTAAGTGGTATATCCTTCCAAAAGAAACTGTCTGATGAGTGTATATCAGGGAGGTACCCAAGTTGGAGATGCTGTAGACATCGTGGAAAATTCTAGTAATTACCATTGATGAAGTAACAAAGTCTAGTGCGCCAAGAATATAGTGAAGATAAACGCAAGTGTTGAAGAGAATTTATCAGTGGACCAAGGCTTGACCAATTATCATACGAAAGTGAGACCAATCTATCATTCCCTATCTTACAAGATACCTCCTGTTGGATTACATCTCTTAACTTCAAAAGCTGAGAGAGGAAGTGGAAGTGAGAAGCACTCGCCTTAATATCTCATCTGCATTTACCTTTCAGGAAGTAAGAATGTAACCATTTAATCCAAAGAGTATTCTTGTCCTCTAGGATCCACTAGAATCTCTTAAGGATCAAAGCATGATTTATGGTTTTGATGGATAAAATGTTAAGACCACCTTCTTCTTTTGGATAACAAAGGTTTGACCATCTAACCTTAGCAGCATCAGGCACACCATTCAAATGACTCCATAAAAAGGATCTTAGTATCCTTTCAATCGATTTTATGATGCCTTGAGATAAGAAAAAATGGGAACTCCAATAAACATGCAAAGAATTGAGGACAAATTTTATAAGGTACAACTTGCCCGCATAAGAGAGGGATTTATTCACCCAAGAATGGACACGCTTCTGAATTTTTTCTAAAAGAGGATTACATTTGAAATTGTTGAGCCTCTTAGTGGAAACTAGAAGACCAAGATAAAGGAGTGGGGGAGACTTAAAATTCATTCCAATTGCCGCAACTACAATGGGTTCCAAAGAGTAAGCACTTTTAGAAAGAATAAGGTGACTCTTCTGCAGGTTGATATGCAGACCTGAGAATTGCCTGAATGTATTAAGAGTTTGCATGTAGGAGTGTATTGATTCCAAGTTTTCCCTGCAAAAGAGAAGAAGATCATCTGTGAAACAGAGATTTGTTAATCCAATTTTTTTACATTTCGAATGGTGCTTGTATCTGGAGTTACTGAGAGATTCTTGCTTGATTAATGCGTTGAGAATTCCATATTCAGGATAAAGAGATAGGGGGATAGAGGATCTCCTGTCTAATACCAAATGCAGCTTTAAAGATAAGTCGTCGGAGTGCCATTTATCAGGACCGAAAGAGTAGCAGTTGTAACGCATCACATAATCCAGTTGATAAATTAGGATTTTTTTTAGGTATACTTTCCATATAACAAGTTTTTTTTTTTTGACGAAGAAAAAATAATGTGTAATATTTTCAAAAACCTCTATTATTCGTTTATCTCTCTTGTTAGCTCCTTATCTTTAATATGTAATGCTAAGAAAAGCTCCTATTCCCTTTTGATTATGAAGTCATTAGTTCACTTTTTTTGAGACAGCTCGTCTGAAATCACATTCAACAAATGATCACTCATCGCCCATTAAAGTAATGGGTTCTCTGGAATAATCTCACTTTTAAAGTACAATTAAAAGATTCCAGAAAAGAAGGCTCAGTGTCAATGAATGTATTCTAGAGCTAACAAAAGCCAACCTCAAAGACCAAGTTATCTGCCGCTTGAGTAGAATGGGTCTAAGAAGAAAAGTTATCCTATCCTTTGGTCACGGGCTCCAAGGATATGAAGCTGATGCAGTTTAGCCGTGTCTACTATACATATATAAATATTATATAGGCATAGGGTGTCTCTTCTTCACTCGTAATCACCTTATTCAGTCGCTTGATGTATTTTTTTTGTAAGTATAATCGATGAAGGCCTGCTTCTAAAAGATTTTCATCCTTTTAATTTTGCTAAACACACATGAACCAAGTGGGAATTGCTTAATCCACCTAATCCTAGCAGTTAGAATTAGATAGGAACACATGGACATGGTGTTATGCAGTTGGAGGGAAGAAGTACGATGTAGCTAAGGTCTACTTTTAGAAATGTGGAGTATTCATGTTAGGTACACCAACACCCAAGTACTTACAAATTACGTAGGCACTAAATCTTTAAATCTAAGGCTGATGACATCCATTGCCCCGCATGTGCATGAATAAATTTTTGGGGTCAACTACATTGTCTGATTACCCATCTAATCTTATACCTTGTGCGAGCGAGGCTATATTATCAATAAGTGAAGTCAATTAATAGTACCAGCACCAGCAAGTATCATCTTCACACATAATTTTTACATAGCAAGTTGATGGTCTGGGACAAGAGAAAGAGAGCCTTAGTTATGTATGGTTTAATATAATACAAAAACCCTCTTCTACACCTCAGTGAGTTCCAAAATGAGATCCCATCCCATCAATCCTCTCATGCAATCCCAATCCATAATGGATTTCCAGTAAAGACCCTTGCCATTCATTCTATACACTTGAACCACCACGTCACCTCTTGTGATGGAACCTAACCTTCAACAAAAATTGCATCTTGACCTGTCAAAGGAAATAACCTTATTATGTAAGGAGTCGTGTCATTACAGGGAAATCATACAAGCTGTCATCCAATTCAAAGCCTTAAGTTTTAGCATTGACAATACAGCAGAATGAAATCATTTAACCATTCTTTTATTTATCAAGTTGCGCAATTTCTCTTTTTATCAAATTTCAGTTGGAAAGGTACCATCTGAGACAACTGATTAGCTAATCAATGATTCTTACTGCAGTTTGCCAAAGTTTTCATCCCTTTCCAAACAACATTCAACCTATTCAAGATTTTCTTTGAAAAATTTTATAGTCAGAAGATGCAGGCAAATTTCACAATGACAAATTTGCAATCAGCAAGCATTAGTTGTTTCTAGTTTGACTAGCAGTTTCAAGAAGCAAGGTCATTAGGGTAAGCCAGGCTTACTTGAGATGTATTGTAGACTATGTACTCGTTATACATCAACTCAGAGTTCCTCACATTTGATGTCACTGGTTTTCCACAAGGAATGACAACATCATTCCTCCAGTGCACAAATTCTGATTCTTTGGGAACTTTCTTCCCCAATCCTTTTGTTGAGTGCTTTCCTTCAGGAGGTTTCTCCAAATACTGTCCATAATGAAATCATCGTTACAAGAGGTAACTGACTGACAAAGAACAACGCATTCAACGAAGACCACATAATTCAAAACTTCACTGCAAATAATCTAAAATTATCGGGTGAATGATGAATGCTCAGTACCACCATATGCGGTTCAGATAAGGATGCATTTTGGCAAATGATTAAACAAAAAATTCCAGGTTGAATGAGTTCATTGACTTAGTAATTAGCCAGTATGACATGCCATAAAACAGGATGTGCAGGATGCATACACTCATAAACATATGTAGGCATGTAAAGTGAACTCACCAGCGCTTTCTTCAGTTCATAAACCTCCCCTAGGGCAACTTCACTAAGAAGCATCAGTCCTATAGGATTTTTCTTATCAGTAAAGCAATACTGAGCACTCTTACTGACTAGGTCAGCAAAGTAAATCCCTTTGCCAAACTGTAGTATAGAAGCAAGTAACCATCAGCATTGCAGAAGCACGTGTACATTAAAGAAAAAGGAGGTAAAATCTATATATGAACCTAGACATATACATAATTTCTCATTCGCTACAAACACAACAGAGAGAGAGAGAGAGAGATGGAGAGAGAGACCATATAGCCAGTAGCTGGAGCTTCAGGAGGAGCTATTCTCAGACCTTGGCTAAGTATTCCCACAAAGTTAGTCAACCGAGAACCTGCCGAAGTAGACACATAACAACTTCTCATCCCATTACAAATACTAATTTCTCCTAGCTGAAGCATTGTGGATTCCTTGGAATCTGTATTTACAGCAGATCACAGGAACTAATAGCAAAAGTTTACCATGCCATAGCAGCATTTTGTTCTTAAGCTTGTCTCGATAAGGTGTAAACCTATCAAATTCCCCTTCCCTCTCCAGCGAAAACACTTCCTCCAGTTCCAGACTCCACTCCTGACAGTAGTATCAAGCACCACCACATTATAAATGAAAAAGATAGCAAGAAGAAAAGATAAAAACACCACCACAACTTTTTTAAGACTGTTCAGTGCCAAAGTGCCATGAAATGTAACCCACTGTATGAGTAGGAGCATGAGTAGTTCTGAGATACTTCTCAATCAGCTGGTAATCTTCACTGTCATGAGAAAGTGGATTAATACCACAACGAAGTTTCTTGTACTTATCATCAAGGGGTTCCTCACTGTCAAGATCAAAACCTACTAATCTGGAAGCTATCTCAATATCTTGGAGTGCTTCTAGCATTTTAACCTACAATAGAGACAACAGAATTTCAAATTTTTAGTTCTATATTTTTCCATTAAACTTGTTGAATTAGCAGGATTGAAAACTGATCTGATGGCTATTAATAATGCTGAACAAAGAATTACTAAAATGTTAAGCATTGTCAGTTACTGCTAACACCCAATTTTCACCCTTCCCATGCAATTTGTTGATAATATGAGTCAACTGTGATCACTTCGTAATGGCTTTCATAAATTCAATAGGCAAGAAGCATACTACCATGGTGCTTAAATCAAGGAGCCAAATCAAGATCCACCAAGGCTGATTAGTTTGAATTTTTTTTTCCAAATTTAGTAAAGAAGGATGTTTATTTATGATTCTGATTTTAGTTTTCATTTATAGTATTTCTTTTTTCATAATTTATGACAATCACAAAAAGTGATTTTTTATTTTTAATATAATTCATTATTTAATATTAACTACTAAACAAAAACTTATGACCATTATATTATATTATTCGGTAATAAACTTAATTTATCATTTAAATAATATTTTATTAAAATAAAATATTTTCAAAATTTACAATCAGAATGAATATATTTTAATATTATTATATTTAAAAATAAATTAATTACGGCTAAACTATCTTAAAAAATTTAAAATTGAAAATTAATTTTACATAACAAAACAGACTTAAAATTAAGATTTATTTGTTTTTAACATTTTTAGAAAGAGAATTTTGGTTTAAAATAATTTAAAATAAAATATTTTTATTATGTATTTTGATTATAAATGCTAATAATAAACCATTGGTATATATCATAGAAGGAATAAATTCATCACTATACAGTATATAAGAAACAAAATTTAGAAATTATTACTTAATTATTATTAAAATAAAAATTCTATATAGCTTTATGTATTATAATACTAAATTCAATAAGTATTAATTTAGATTATAATAAACATTACATGGTAACAACAACAACTCAGTAAAAATCTCATTTTTATAATTAATTTGTATTATAATTAGTAGTAATTGATAAATATTTCATAATAAATAAAAATTTATTACTCGTCTAGTTAATAAAATTAATTTATCTTCAGCTTTTAGCGGAGCCTGTTGAAGGAAGGTCAAAAAAACTCAAAGTTAATATATTTAATATAATAATAAAAGTATAATTACATTCATTTAAACAAGTAAACAATTTTACCAAAATCATGAAATGAAAACTAAAAATCAAGTAGATTCAAACAGATTTCAAACAGCTTATTCCCTTATTATACATGTTGGTGATGAAATCAGAAGAAGAAGCAGAGCAGATAAAATTGAGAGAATGATGTACGATGATATGCATACTACCAAGAAGATGATACATCAAATCGACGCAAATTTTGAAATAAGTCAAGAATCTTAGTGTGAAGTGAAGAAATATAAAGGAAGCAAACAACATGAAGAGTTCTGTACCTTTGTCTTAAAATCATCATCATCTCTAATAACATGCGGATGAATAGAAGGAATCACGGTGAAAAACCTATTGCTGGCATCAACAATCAAATTTTCTTTAACTGTAGAATTGAGTGTATTGCTATTTAATAAATTCTGAATTTCGGTCAATGCCTCAAAACCTGGAAAATTTTAAAAGCATACAGTTAATTAACCAATGCAACATTTCAGACCTCTTAGAACGGTATAATATTGTATGAATGAAATCTGAAGTGATCATACACACAAAAGTAAAATGAAGAAGAAATGAATGAATGAAATAGCAAAAGGCATAATAAGTACCCCTCTGGATATTGCTCTTGCTCAACTTTCCAAGCGGCATTTCCGACATATTAATCTCAAATTCCATCATTGCAGCTCTGTGAAACAGTTGACAATCCTTCGGAAATGAGATCCTCAAAGGAATTGTGATGAAGAAAATGAAGAAAATTACTTCTACCTGTAGGTTTCCACATTAAAGAGCATCTTCATCAATTCAACTACTTGAGGGGCAAGTTTGCTATCCGCACTGTCAATATTTCTCCTTGCCAATTGTTTATTCTCTCCATAGTCCTTTGAGTTTGAACATAGATAAAGAACAGAATGAGATGAATCATATACATTAAGCAAGGAGTATGATAACAGGTAGATTGAAAGCTAACAAACAGTACAATATCCAATGGGAAGAATCTGCCAGGTTTCTTTTGAAAATTTTTCTTCTGCTCCCAGGCTTCCCAGGAATTCCCAGTCTTCTCAAGAAACAAACGTTTGAATTCACATATTGCATCTGATTTTGACATTTCATCCAGTTTCTTTCCTCCAATTTTTTCATGCCCTATCCTTCCCCATTTCCGGAAGACTTGACAATCTGATCCTCTGTCATTTTCAATTATCTGAAGAATATAGTAGCTTTTTCATGGAAAACAAGCAAAAAGTTAAAATATTATAAACCAAACCATAATATATTAAGAAAGAATAAAGATGCATTGAAACTGATTGCGGCATAAGCTCAAGTAAATCTAGTTCAACTTATCCTCAAGTGTTTTTTTTTTTTCATCACATGTAAATTGAGTAATGACTAATGACTCCTATAGCATCCTGTTTTATCAATTGACAAGCATCAAATAGATGGCATGGCATTGTTTAGCCAAGCAAACAATAATAAATGCGGAAACAGGCCCAAAATTCAAAGAAGACAATTTATAAGAAATGTACGTGAGGAAAAAGTTAATATGATATCAGACAAATCCACCTGTTAATACCAGTTGACAAGTCAGACATATTTAACGTTGTATTGTAGATGGTCTTCCCATCCTCGAGGATGTGGCCTGTATCTTGCAAACCAGATGCTTCATGCACAGCACTCCGGCCTTTCACTTTGACAGTGACCATGCTAGAGGCGTCAGCCACAGCCTCTATTTTGTACAAATCAAATGGAAGTTTCTTTTGCCTTTCAAAAGAGTCAATTAGGTAATCTTCCCGAACAAGCGGCAATTTCATCCTCCTAACAACCACATCGTTCAAATCCAGCCACAATATTGATAAAAGAAAAAAACAGAGAAGTGGAAAGCAGATTTACCTAGCCTTCCGTATCTCAGCATCTGCATGATCTGGTGTCCCACTCACAATTAAGCAGTTTGTACCTGCAATTAAATATGTAAGCAAAAATGACCAGAATAATATCAGAATTCTTCACAACAAACATTATTTTCCAACTTGGAATCAAATGCACAAAACTGCTACCCTTCTTGATCTTAGCATGAAACTGCCCTCCTGCTCCCTCAATCTTTCCCTTCCAATGTTCCTGCAACAGTTAAATAAGTAAAAATATCAAGTCAATACAACAACATGAAGACATAATTGCACCAATCTCAAAATATGAGCATACAGTCGATTCCTCCGAGAGGCCAGTGATTGCAACTTTTAGATCTTTTAAACTTTCACTGTTCTGAGACTGGCTGTTGACAACTTGGCTCCCAGAAGTGACGCTCAGGGAAGCCAAAGGTATTATCCTAACAGGTTTGTAGCTCTTTTGTGATTTGAACCACTGCGATAAGGTCTACACAGTTATAACTATAATACTGCAAAATAATTAATACATAAAATATATCTTCCAAAAAAATTAATACATAAAATAATTCATTCTGGACACCTTTTTAATATACGGATTCTCTGTCCCTTCTGGGATTTTCCACTTCCTTTGAAGACGTACAGGTTCAGTAGCAGAGAATGAACATTTGCTCCATTCTGACAAGTAGCCATGGCACCTATACATGCCTCCAGAATATCGAAGACAACCATGACAAATAGGGCAGGAATCAAGTGCTCCAAACATCATCCCATCAGCACTACAAAGGATTCCTCCAGTTAAGTTGCAGCAAAATTTGGAGCAAATAGTTAAAATTATGTGTAATAGGAAGCAAAGATAAAGAAAATACAATCTCATCCTTGCTACTCAAACAATTCAAGCAACCATGCAAAAAGTCATAAATTATAGACCTGGACGAAATAAATCATGTGTATTTATATCCAACATATCCAATAACACTAATCTCATGTTCATTTTTGAACAAACAAACAGGATACATATTCACATTGAATCACCAAGCAGATCAAGAAAATAATCTATGAACCTATCCACCCATCCCATTGTCAAGGTGGTCCAAGAACAATTGGACACTGAGGTGTATGAAACTCAATCAATTCTCAATTTGAACACATTTTACCCAGAAGATCAAAACCTACAAACAACTGTGTTACCAATTAGAAAGTGAAAATTCACTTGAAAATATATAAAAAGAATTGGAACTTCTTAGTTTTAGTAAGAGATGAAATCATGTTGTGAAGTTGTATTGTCAAGGTGGTCCAAGAACAATCGGACACTGAGGTGTATGAAACTCAAATCTTAAATACAATGTTACTGATCAAAATGTGTCAATTCTCAATTTGAACACATTTTACCCAGAAGATCAAATCCTACAAACAACTGTGTTACCAATTAGAAAGTGAAAATTCACTTGAAAATATATAAAAAGAACTGGAACTTCTTAGTTTTAGTAAGAGATGAAATCATGTTGTGAAGTTGTATTGTCAAGGTGGTCCAAGAACAACTGGACACTGAGGTGTATGAAACTCAAATCTTAAATACAATGTTACCGATCAAAATGTGTCAATTCTCAATTTGAACACATTTTACCCAGAAGATCAAATCCTAAAAACAACTGTGTTACCAATTAGAAAGTGAAAATTCACTTGAAAATATATAAAAAGAACTGGAGCTTCTGAGTTTAGTAAGAGATGAAATCATGTTGTGAAGTTGTATTCATCAGAAAGCCACACGGATCACTTACAAAATCCATATAAGGATGCTCAAAGTCTCCTAAAAAATGAATTACCATCTATCCCGCAAATCAAGTTCTGATCCAGTAGAATCTTGACCATTTTCTTCAAGCATTTCTCGCAACTCTGCTGTAGTTACATGCTTTTTGAGATCGTCCTTCAAAGCCCACAATTCTTTGGATTGGGACTCTAGTTTACTTTCCAAATCATTATTTGACTTAGCAGATGCAGTCCTGCTAGTTGCTACATCTCCTTCTTTGGCATACTTTGATTTCTGATTATCACCAAAGTTACTTCTACGTTTTGCACCAGCTTTGGCAGCGGATTGTTGTTGTTCTTTGCCCTCTTCTCCCTTAACTTCAGTGAATAATGACATAACAAGAATGAGAAAAATACAGAAACTAGCAACATAATCATTCTCTGACATTCATGAATGTATGCAATTGTCATTACCATCATCGGCTGAGGAAGCAATGTTCTTAACCAGCGCACTAAAAGCTTCCCGATCAGACGCTGAGAGATTTTCCCATCCAGGCAGCTTCTCCACTTCGGTAGATGGATACAAATCCATAAAGCAGTTAGCGTGATGCCAAGATAATCCCTTTGCTCCTTGTCCAGTTGGCTTAGAAGACATACGAACCTAAAATGATTTTGAAATTTCGGGGAAATGAATTGATTATGTACTCAACACGTGAGTAAAAAACAACAAAGAAATCAGATTATGTAAATACATTGAAATATATTACAGTTGCAATTGTACAATTAGCCAAAATGATATAGAACTCACTCCAATAAACTTAAAAATAGATATGGTTTAAAAGCCACACAAGACCATCTCCTATGCTCTTAACCCTAGCTAAATGGGGAAACATTCCTTTGATTATAATTTAGAGGGAGTGGAAGAAATTAAGGTAAATAGACCACACATCAGCAAAACAAGCTTATTAAAATTAAGAATTATGTCTTGTCACATCTTGAGATTTTCCTTTTCTCTTTTGTTACTTTGCCACACATCAACAAAAACAAGCTTATGAAAATTAAGAATCATGTCTTGTCACATCTTGAGATTTTCCCTTTCTCTTTTATTTTTTAGTTTTTGGTAATTCCCTTTCTCTTTTATTACTTTGCCAACAGGCACTTCTACCAACTTATTAACAAGGGCATTGAAGAAGAGAAGCCTACCAGTTGTTTGGCAAGCAGTGAAAACTGGTTACGTGGTGCTGTAATCAAAGAGCAATTGCGTCCATCCCAAAAAGAAAATAAAAAAGATAGAAAACAGATCCAAATTTTTATGGCACGTACAATAGTTCGTAGACCGAGCCAGTCAGACAAACTGCACTGAGACTCCCCCAATTTGAATGTTAACAGATAAATGTAAATACCCACCTGTCCTTTTGTGATCTTTTGGGTGCACTGCTTGCAAGTAGCACGAGAAGTTTGCGAAACTTCAACACCATATTCAGTTGTACTGTTTGTACTTGTTGGACCACCATTCTCAATATACTTCCTAATCTTCTGTTGATCTTCCCATCGGAGTGATTCTAAACCCTCAACATCTTCAATTCTAATACCACAATGAAGAAACAGAAGAAAGTTACTTTGTCCTCCAATTCATCTTTGGAAACTTATGATATAAAGTAGCAAAGACACTCACGCTTTGAGTTGTTTTGCTTTCTTCAGTATGCAGCTGGCATGGTTCCACATCTAAATAGCAAAGTATTACACATCAGATTTGGACCATGTTCCATTTATTTGCTCTTCTAAAAAATAAATAAATAAAAGGGGGAGGGTATCGACGAGCAAAACTTTTAAGCTAGATCATCAAACCAAGTTTGTTTACAGGCCTCAAACACTTATACCAGAGATAATCATACTGAAATAAGAAAACAGTCTAAAAGTAACACCACTGCTTGCCTATAAAATACAACCACACAAATCATACGTTAATCCACGAATTTGATGACATATGAGGTTAAAGAGGAAATGAAAAAATAACGTGCAAATTTATATAGGAAAGAATACTGAAAGCTCCCACTTATTTGCAGGAGATTGATCATAAAGATGGTAGCACAAAGTAATATAAATACGGAAAATACCAAAAAAAAGAAAGAGAAAAGATGAATCTTTGAGAATTAACAATGACGGACGGTGAATTAGAAGAGGAACGACTTAGATGATCCAAGAAGGCATCAACATCAGAGAGAAACAAACTTGAGGATAAATGCAAATGCAGGTAGGTTTTCAACTTGGAGAAGTAGAAAAAGGTGCGAACTTGAAGGGCAAATGAAGAGTGAGAGTAAATAATAAGAAGGATACAGGCATGAAGCCGTCGAATTGGGACGCTTGGACCATCTTGCCGAGCCGGAGAGTCTCTTTGTCGATGGTGTTCTTGCAGGTCTTGCATGAAGATCGACCCGACTTGGCGTACTCCGCCTTCCACGGTTTTGGAGGGTTTGCCATTGTCCAACAGCAACAAGACGGTAACACTCCCACTCTCTCAAAATATATATATGACTTTTAGACTTGTGTGTTGTTGATGGAAGGAGGGAGATGGACTTTGAAGAGATTATGATCCTACAAGTTTAAAGAAGCAAGCGTCTCGAGTACGCTTTTTGATCGACTTAGTACTCTTCCTTCGCTAATCACTAGTTACTAGAACCTCCACTCAATCCGTTTGCTTTTACCTTTTTATTTTAAAAAAGATTAAATTTTATTTTATATACAAATGACAAAGTTTCATTTCTTCACATTATTTCATTATCTAATTATAAAATGAAACTATACCCTTTTAATTTAAATGATTAAGACGCAAATAATAAAACTACCAAATGAAGTGACAATGAGAAAAAATAAAATTTTAAGTTTTTGTTTACCGTACAACTTAGGATGCTAAAGAATGACCAATTATATTACTATCAAATAAAAAGATTATTTAAAATTTTCATATTGGTTCTGCCGGATTCTGGCTGAACTGTGGATTGTCGTTTGGCTCCATGGATTGATTATGCTCTGTGACGACCTCGCTGTGAAGGTACCTGCAAAACAAAGGAAGGCACGTCGGGGGTGGTGTCCCGATTAGCCCCTCCGACGATCAAGTAAGTCT
>JANZLH020000156.1:6002432-6018512 GCA_026770325.2 Erythroxylum fimbriatum | reverse complement strand
ACAGAACGTACTACACCTTCCCGCATAGCGGTCCGGTGTAGCCGTGAACTTATGGGAGTCCTTACGGAGCTCCAATGTCACTTACGGGCAGGCGGGAGAAGCCTTTAGAAAACGAGACCAGTGCACTGACTCTAACTTATGGGACCTAACCAAACCTACATAACACATATCACTTGGAAATCGTATTGCCCGAAGGCACATTTCGAAAGCTTGTTTTTCACATTATGTCATATCCACACATAAACATTCCAAACACAAAGAAATGCATAGATCATAACAATTTCTATAAATCATATAATCACACACATTTCAGATCACAATGCACATTTATCATCCGAAATTCATGTAGCAATTTCACCTTTTATTCAAAAACAATAAACTCATCAATCATTTCAATTTCTTAAGTCATAGCAACACTATCAAAATTTTCAAATAATTTGAAAACAATGAATTTCACTAGTCTTGAAATTACTTAAAATCATCTCGAAAGCAATAACTTAATCATACGAATATCAAAATTTTCAAACATTTACGACTTGTAACAATTCTTAAAAACATTCGGAATTAAGAATTTCAATTGCATCAATCATTGAACATATATCAAATTTCTAAAATTATTCCAAAAGCAAGAAAATAATCATACGAAAATCATAATTTTCAAACATTTATATAAACAGTATTTTATAAACGATTCCAAAGGCATTCGGAAATCATAACTTTTCAAACATTTTCATAAAAAAAGATTTTATAAACAAATTCAAAAGTATTCGGAAATCATAATTTTTCAAACCTTTACATAGACAATATTTTATAATTTTATAACAATTTCAAAGGTAGTCAGAAATCATAATTTTTCAAATATTTCCATAAACAATATTTTATAAATATTTTGCTTCTTGATTTTTCAAAATCATTTAATTAGCTTATAATTCAGAACATAAACATATTTAATCATTTGATAAAAGTTTTTTTTTCAAAAATCATAGACAATAAAATTCATAAATCCTTTCCTTCTTGATTTTTCGAAAATATGAACAATAATTTTTATTTTTAAAAAAAAATTCTCTTCTTGATTTTTCGAAAACACATAATTAACTTCTCAATAAATCAATCACAATGAAATCACACAATTCATTTTAAATCAATAAACAATTTTAGCAATTTCTTAAATCATTCCAAAAAAATAACTTTAAGCACAAACTAAATTTCTTAAATCATTCTTTGAATCATTTCAAACCAATAAATTTAGGCATTCGGAATTATCAAATTAAACAATATTTTCAAAATTAATAAATAATAAAAAATATTTTTGCTTTCTTTATTTTTCGAAAACACATAAATAACTCATAATTCAACTTATAAATATGGTACCCACCTCGAAATGATGCTCGAAACTTGACCTTATCATCAATTTCTCCAAAGCCTCACGTAAAACCCTAATTCATAAATTTCAAAAACCCCTAATTAATTTCATCCAAAATTGAACAACATGATGGGCGATATCACCAAAATTGAACGTGGAAATCACAAACTCATACCATTTCCAAGCTATCTAACCAAAAAATTTATGAAAAACTCAAAGATAAAAATTCATCTCTTACCTTCAACCTCCACCGTTTTCGGATTTCTTTGGTTCCTTAGGAAACTCTCCAACTTTTCCACCCTTTTCCCTCTTGCATTAACTCAAAAATCATACTTGAAGCCCAAGAAAATCGAAACCCTAAGTTACCGTTCTCTTCTTCCTTCATCGCCGAACGTGCTTCTCTCCTCTTCTTTTCTTTTCATTTTCATTCTTTCCTTTCATATTTCGTGAACTTCCTTCTTCTATACGACAACCACTTCATTCTTTCATTAATGAATGATAAACGACCAAAATGCCCCTCCTTATAAGCCTTGACATTTAACTCTTTAAGTGATTTTTCAAAATTGCCCCTGAACTTTATTTCAATTCATACTTACTTTAGGACAATTTTCTCACCATCAAAATGAAGGAATTTGTCAAAACTTCCTTCTAGAGAAATGTTCCTCATTGACTTAATTTCATAAAGCTACCAAAATCATTAATTCTGGTGCACTACACCAAGAGTTATAGTCCAAACATCTCGGACTGTCATTATGCTAACATATTTTCCAGCACTTTATTTCCATCCAAAAATTGACATTCTTAAAGACAAAAT
Organism: Erythroxylum fimbriatum; assembly: GCA_026770325.2. Taxonomy (NCBI): domain Eukaryota; kingdom Viridiplantae; phylum Streptophyta; class Magnoliopsida; order Malpighiales; family Erythroxylaceae; genus Erythroxylum; species Erythroxylum fimbriatum. The sequence goes on along the minus strand of JANZLH020000156.1, from coordinate 6,016,335 downwards.
TGAAACTTGATTTCTTCATAACAATTGTAGCCCTATTTCTCTAGTTTAATCCGAATCAAGAATCACCTCAATTGGATGACTAGAGCAAACGTTATGGCCAAAATACTTTCAGATTTTTCTAATCCAAGACTGAACACTAAAACCGACTTCAATTCAGAAATTGAAAATCTTAGGGGCTAAATTGCAATTCAGTTCCTTCACAAGATTTGTAGCCCCAAGTCTCTATTTTATTTTGCCTTAAGAATCAATTCAATCGGATCTCCACAGATCACGAATTTATCAAAACACTGCACCATGATCAAAAAAATATCCAACTCACTTGAATTTAATCAAACATCCTTGATTAAATCTCAAAAATACATAAATTTCCCATGAATATGAAATTAATTGTGTTAGGAATCTAAAGCTTTGAAAGCCGAGTCAATCGGATGTCGGACGGAAGAGATATAAGCGAAAGAGTGGAAAATTTTCAAATAAAACAAAATTGGAGCCACACTGTAGCAGACGGCTCGCGATCGCGAGCCGAAGAAAAAAAAAGACTCGCGACTGCAAAGGCTCGCAAGTGCAAGCCTCCGAGGAAAATGGTCATCTCGCGATCGCGAGCAGTTCGCGATCGCGAAATGGCTCAAACTTCGATTTTCTTTTCTTTTTCTTCAACACTGAACTTCAAAAATTTATAACTCTTGATACCGAACTCCAAATTTGACAAATTTGGTATCAACAGAAAGCTTAGAGGAAGCTCTACAACTTCCATGAAGAACTCCAAAGCCAAAACAACCTCTAAAGTGATCAAATTTCCAATCGAAAATCCTGTCCCATTTAATGTCTCCCTAAATAATCACATAACTTCCAAAAATCATAGCTTTCAACTCCAAGGTCCTGAATCCTACAACTTTCATGAAGGATAGAAACAAAAATCAATTTGGCCTTTAAGGGAGTCAAATTTTTAATCAAAAATTCAGCCACAAAAGTGGTCATCCTATACCACATTCAAACTTCAAAATTTCATATCTTCAAATTCTCACATCCAAAAATAACATATTACACATCATTTTGAAGCTATTCAAATTCTCTATAACTTTCAAATAGATCACTTATTCCAATCCAAACATCAGTGCGGCGATTGCCCTCAAAGCACAGTATACACAAATCTATACTTAGAAATATTTTTCCAAAACAAAGCAAAATATCCTCAACTTCGGAAAATCATAACTTTCAATTCCGACATCGAAAAATATCAAACTTTCTGGCGACAAAAGGCTCTCAACATAATCACAAGTTTCATGTAGATCATTTTCTCAATTTATGCCTAAATCAAAAGGTCAACTATTTACCCCAAAAAGTCAAACTTTCTAAATTTTTCATATTCTCACACTTTTTCTCTTTATTTCTTAATTTTCAACTTCCATCTCATCAACTCATTCATCTTATTCTCTTAAACTTTCATGAATCATACAAATCCACTCAAATCTCGAAGTCATCAAAACTAATTAATTCTTTTCTCATTAAGGCACAAAATCATCTATAACACAATTCATATTCAAAACATTCATTTCAATTTATTTTAATTTTTCTAATTTCCACCAAAAGTTCGGGGTCCAACAAAGGCTTATCAAGGTCATTTTACATTTTTATTATTACTCGTCATCTCACTTTGTTAATTCGATGATATAAAAGCTCACTATATGTAAAATTTTCACTTCACTTTATTATCAGAGTCTTTCATTCACTAAGAGGCATCGAAGCTTTTTTTTTTAATATAAAAGCCTCTCAATATTTCAAACAAAGTTTAGGGAAAATTTTTGGGAATTTTAATTTGTAATTACTTAATTAAATCGAGTTTGAGCATTTAAAGGTGATTAAATCATGTTCTTAAGGTGAGTAGTAGATCTATATAGGTTAGTGGTTGATCAGTATAGGTTAAAGTTGTTAAATTTGATGAACTGTGAGTTTGCTGTAATATTGGTTGATGTACTGGTCGATTAAATTGCCATGTTAATGAACCAATGTTTCAATGACTAGTGAATCTAGTGCCTTTAATACATACTGATACATTGCATATAGTCATTGTAATGACTAGTTATTAGCTTTAATGGCTAATCCCAAAACACTATAAATAGGGATTTTCTAATTGGTTTTAGCATCAAGAAAGTTGTGGTTGTCTTATACACACATTTCAAAGTATTATTTAATTATTTAAGCATCATTGTCTCATATTTATATAAGTGAGTCATTTTTGGAGTTATCAAGTGAATAACAGAGATATTTTTGAGTTGTGATACTTTATTGAGGTGTTGAATATTATACTTAGGAGTCTTCCAAATGGAATTAAGGTTCCTCTTCACTTTGAAAGAAGTTTGTAAGAAGGGTTACTCTTTATGAAGAAAGATGGTACAAAGGTTATTCTTCGCCTTAAAAAGAAGAATTATAGTAGAATCCCAAAAAGAGTCTTAGGGCTGGACATAGGCAATGATTGTCAACCAAACCATTATAAATTGATCTGCCTTCTCTCTTTCCTATCCTCTTTAAATTATTGTTTAATTTTTTAATTAATTTATAATAAGCAATTTTCTCATTTTATTTATATTAATTCTTGCTAATTGAGTGAATTAGTTTGAAAAGTTTTTGAATTGTTTAAACACCCATTTTACCCCCTCTCTAACAGTAATGGTAGAACCCTCAAAACCTTGTATAAAACTCCTACTAGTTTCTTTTAATTAGTACATTTCTTTTACCTTCTAAAAGCTTTATTTAAAATGGTAAATCTATTTTATTTAAGTAATATTGTTCATTTAAGTTTTTTAAAATATTAAAAATTATTTTGTCAAATACATAAAATTAAAAGTTGATCAATTTCCTTTTTCATTTATCTATAAATCCAAGTATATATAAAGAGGTTGTGTTGAGAACTCTAACATTTTATTAAGGGATGATGCAAATTCTTTAATATATAAACGTTTATATTTTCTCGTATAAAGAAGCTAAGCATTATGGTTAAAATACTGTTAAATTGTTAATATGAAACTCATGAGATTATAGGGTTACAAATGTATGTCAATATATTTAGAAATTAAAATAATGACTAGCGTTATATTTATATGATTTCTTTTGTATTACAAACAAAGTTAAACTTGAACCAATTTTTATAATATTCAATTCAAGTGAAATATTGTTTATACTTCTTTTATGTATTGAAATCATATCATTAAATATTGTGAGATATGTCTTGAATTTTAGTGGAGTGTGAAATCAAATAAGAAAAATTGGCACTAGAGGGGACTATGGGATCGACACCAGATTCGTTATAGTTGGAGAGACTGAGAAGTCAAAAGTAGGCTGACATCGATGTCAAGAGTAGCTAGTAGGTTACGCAATAGACTTGTGACACAAAATTTGAGAATACACAATAATAAAATTTTATTGACTTTACGCATTTGTGGATATAGAATTTCAATGTATTTAGACTTTTTATATGTAAACCTAATATGAGAATGCACAAGAATATAATTTCACTAACCTTGGACATCTTTGAAAACAAAATTTTATTATCTTTAAGCTTCTTCTTAATATACACATAACTTGATAATAGTTATATAAGGTGAGAATTTTTGTCATATTATTTTCAATATCACCTTTTCATAATAATAAAAGAAATTTGTCTTTATACTTGTGGATGTAGATCATATATTAGTAGAACTAGATTGACATATTACAAAAGTTTGACTTAAGTAATTTGATTCCACACTACCTTCAACTCGAGTTTTGGGTAGAGCAGTAGTATCAGAGCTTAGGTTTAACCACCACGTCTTGAGTTCGACCCCCCTACCTATAGAAATGCGCCTAGAGTGCTCAATGGCTCTTTGAACGTTCGCTAACCCAGCGGATGCATATATATATATATATAGTCTAAAGAAAAATGATGGCTAATTATAAGGCTAAATCAATGTACAATTATAAGGCTAAATCTATGCACATTAACACCCCTTCAAACTCAAGATGGGATATTGGAGACCAACTTAAGTTTTCTAAGTAAGAAATTAAATTGACTTGGGAAAAGAGATTTAATAAAAATAATCGTTGCTTGATTAACTGAAGAAATATCAAGAAGTTATAAGGTGCCACGTTGAAGGTGTCATTGTAATATTAATGGCACTCTAATTATCACAGTACAAAATAATAGGAGAGGAATATGTAATAACCATATCATCAAGTAACTAGTCGGGCCAAAGCTGTTTAAAAGTAGCATCAGTAAGTGCTTGATATTCATATTTTTTATTAGAGAAATATGCAATTGTTTGCATCTTACTCCACCGTGACATAAAGGAGTTACCCAAAAAGAAGTAGTAATCAGTTATGAAATGAAAATTAGTAGGATGACCAATCCAATCAACAATAGAATATAAATAAGACTAAGGATGGATGATTAGAAAAATAAAGTCCATGAAAAAGAGTGCCTTTGACATATCACAAAATATCAAGAACAAAAGTAAAGTGAGTAGTCCAAGGAGCATCAATAAACTGACTATTTATATGACAATATAAGCAATATTCGAATGAGTCATTATAAGATAAATTAGACTACCAACAAGTTGTCGATATAAAGTAGGATCAGGGGATAAGTGTTTCATTTAATAGAGATACCATTGTAATCTAATGGTGCAGAGGTACTAATAGAATTAGTAATAACAAATCAAGAAATCAAATCAAAATCATATTTGGCCAATGAAAAATAATAGCCATTAGAAATAAAAGAAACTTCAAGAACAAAAAACTAGCTAAGTGATCCTAAATCTTTCATCTCAAAATATAGATTGAGATATTATTACGTGTTAAAAATGTCTTTAGAATGATCTACATAAAATAAGAGAAGAACAACACCTTTGTTAATCCAACGAATAAATAAAATAGAGTTATGAGAACTAGAAGTGAAGAAACATTTTTTCATAATAGAACAGAACTTGGAAACCTAAACATGATTTACTACACTATAACTAAGACAAACTTTTTGTGGGGGATGAGAATACCCAAGAGGAGGTGTATATAGACCTGTTCAACAAGATTCCTAATGAGAACGACATTTTTAACATCCATTTGAAAAAGAGGACAATTTTTTATTAAAACAACTGCTACTAAACTCTGAATAAATGTTAAACGAGCAACAAGAGCAAATGTTTCTTTATAGTTAATACCACACTCCTAAGTGTAACCTTTTTTAACTAATCAATCTTTATACCACTCAACAGAACCATTTAATAGAGTTTTAATCTTACAGACCCATTTGCACTCGATCAGAGTCATACTAAGAGGAAGATCCACTAAGTCCCTAGTGTGAGTTTGCTCTAAAGCCTGAAGTTCTTCAGAAATTGCTTAATTGCAAAGAGGGCCAATAATATCCTTATGATAAGAGCAAGGTTCATATAAGGAACTAATGGTAGAAAAACATTAATAATCTTTAATATGGCAAGGAGTTTCTTTTAACTGACGAGAGTGATGAAGTGGAGGAACATGATTTAGCATTAAAGTGGGAGTAGAAATAGTGAGCTTAATAGAAGGATCAGCATCAAAGGAAGGAAATAACTTGATAGCGGAGTCAATAAAGAAAGGTTGGGAAGTAGAGAGAGAATTAGCAATGCAAGGTAAAGGATATGGTGTTTTCCCAGAAATTGACATGTTTAGAAATACATAATTAATGAAAAACCTAACAGTGATAACCTTTATGTTGAATGTGTATCCCAAAATTTAACAGAGATGAATATAAGGTTTAAGTTTAGTATCTTCATAAGGATCGAGAAAAATAAAACAAGCACAATAAAAAATTTTAAGATTCGAAAAATCAAATTACTTACTAAGTAGTTGTTCAAAGGAGAAAGGTTATGAAGGATTGAAATAAGAAGTCAATTAGTGGTGTAAATAGAAGTAAGAGTAGCCTCATCCCAGAGAAAAAAGTTGAACATGAAAAAAGTATAAAATATAATGGTGTTTTTGCTCTACATGATCATTTTGTTAGAAAGTGTAAGGGTAAGAACAGTAGATAATAGTTCCTTGTTGTTTGAGAAATTGAAGAAGAGCAAGGTCTTGATATTGCGTGGCATTACCGGTTTGTAGAATTTTGAAAACATAGTTAAATTAGGTTTTAATCATAGTAGCAAAATCAATATAAACTTAAGATGCTTACAGATTTATGTTTTAGAAAATATGTCCAATTAAAACAAGAATAATCATCAATAAATAAAACAAAATATCGATAACAATTCATAGTAGGATTGAGAATAGTAACCTAAATATCTGAATAAAATAATACAAAAGGAGTATCACATATAAAGTTATTAACACTAAAAGATAAAGCAAACCATTTTGTTAACTAACAATGTAAACAATCAAAAGAATTAAATTTAGAAAACTCTAATGATCCATTAGAAACTAAAAGTTAAAGTTTACTTGTAGATGTATGCCTAAGATGAAGATGCCACTGATAGTCTAGGGACATGTATTTTACGAGATGTGAGCTCAAATAATCGTCCCATCTTGAGCCTTATTCCTAGAATTTGACCTGTCTAAAATTTCTAAACCTAACAACCGACAGGAAAAAAATGACTAGTAAGACCATGATCACATAGCTAACCCACAGAGGTAAAATGTAAGGCTAAACTAAGGACATAATAAGCATCAAGAATAAGATTAGAGGTAGTACTGATTCTGATATTAGTAATAGAAATACATCTACAATTGACAGTTTTAATAGAAGGAAGACCATTAGTGGGACTTGTATTAGATAAGAGAGAGAGAGAGAGAGAATTGAGAAGTCACATGATTATAACAAGTAGAATCAAAGAGCCAAGAATCATAAGATGAAGATTATCATTGCTAATCTTGGCTTAAGTCAATTGATTCCAGATGGGCTGAATGATTACAAGAAAATCATTAATAGACTGGCCCGATTCTTATTTAAGGTTATTGAGAGTAGTGAGCAACTAATAATAATAGGAAAAACTAGTACTTTTGTACCTATTGGATAAAAAATTCCAAATTTCCTTGAAAGTATCAAATTCAACAAAATGAATATAAATAGTGGAAGTAAAAGTATTACAAAACTAGGTAATTATTTGTTGATTTTTGCTATCCTAATCTTGAAGTCATTCACAGTATCATTTTTAACAATACCTCATACTGGTTTAATAATATCACCAGTAACAATGTGCTAAACTTAGTTCCCAATTAGAAAACTCTTAATTTGTTTGGACTATAAAGTACAATTGGAACCATCTAATATAGTTGGAATAAGATGAGAAATTTCTGATTTATTTGTACAAAGCACCTTATCAAAGAGCATAATTAAGAAAAAGAAGATTGAACAGATGGAAAGATGAACAAAATAGTTAAATGAATATAGTGGATATCTAATAAACAAAAGAGAATGTGTGTAGACTTAACTAGAATAGGGGATTGGGTGGCTCCTAGTTAAAGAAGTAGGTGATTGGCCAGTGACACTTGTTAGGACTGGTCAGTGTAGGGGACTAGGTAGGTCCTAATTCAAGAAATCAAGAACTTATTGGTGACAAGACACTTATGTGGTAGACTAAGCTATTGGATAAATTGTGCAATGATAAGAGGGAGAAGCAGGGGACTTTTTCGACAACTGGGCAAAGCAGATAGATTGAGTGATTAGGGGGAAGTAGATGGATTCATTGAAGTAAATGGATTAGGGCAACTAGGGGAAGTAAAGAACTTGCATGGTGATTAAAAAAGTAAGGGAGTCAATAAACAAGACCAAAACGACAACAATCATAGACCAAAGCATGAGTGCGATTATGAGGATGACTTGGCAAATGTTGAATTGATTAAGATGCAAGAAATTAGTCTTATATACAATAAGAACAAGCTACACAAGCTATAGAAACAATGGGAACACCAAAAAAAAATTTTAAGTGGCTCTAATACCATGATATAGATCAAAGGGCTAGTGACGTGGCATCTCAAGTTGGAATCAACTCAAATTCCACTGTCAACTTTCAAAAGAGATCTACTTGTGGGTATTGCTAGGCCTATGCCAAAGGCTAGAACCAAAAGGATGTAAGAGGCTTTGAATAATTTAATTAAAAAAGCTTGTTCTCATTCTCAAGCCCAAGTTCAAGTTGCTTCAATTAGGGAGTCCAAGCAAGTCCATTTAATAAGTCTTGGAAAAGTTAGGCCAACCCAACTTGACAAATAAGGTCCATGTCGAATTTACTTTTAGTAGGTTTATTTCTTTGTAAGGGATAATTAACCAAATCTTATAAGGTTTCTTGTTTCCTAAATGTTAGTTTTCGAGTAGATTAAGTAATTTAAGATTAGTAGGTTTCCTTGGCCAAATCCTATAAGGTCTCTTGTTTTCTAAAAGTTAGTTTCCTAGTAGGCTAAGTAATTATAGGTTTAAGGTAATTCCTTTTCCTAATTTTTAGTCAACCCCTCTCCTATATATAAGGAGGTTCAATTATCACTAGGGGACACAATTTTATAACATTATTTTGTGGGGTTTATCCTTATTATTATTCTTATTGAATAATTAGAATGCGTTGCATGATTTTCCTGCTTTGTATGTGACCTATCTAATTGATTTTGTTTCATCAATTAGTGGGGTCTTTATTCTTATTCTTCTTTCAATCTTGTGTCGTTCAATTCATAATTTGCTTGAATCAGGTTATACATGTTCTTGAGGGTTGGGTTACAAATCTCTTGAAACAAACTTTGTTCTTCTCTTCTTGTTCGAATCTTCTTCTTTGTTGAAGATCAAATGGTGAATCAAGAAAAGTATGGGTAAGCTTTTATATTCCACAATTTCATATCAATTTGGTATCAGATATGTGTTATCTTGATTCATGTTATGTGAATAATTTCGTGCTTCTTGAATTTGCACGCTTGGAGTTATTAATCAACCTTGAATTGTTTTTGGGATGATTTCTTTTGTGTCAAGAATTTCATCTTTAGACATTTCCAACTTTCTGTTCCAATTTTATTTCGTGGCAATTTTCTTTAACTTCAGCCACCTTTACTTTTAAAAAAACAAAACAAAACAAAATTGAAAAAAAGAAAGGAAAAAAAGTTGTGTTCTTAGAAAGTTTTCTTTTGTGAAGTTGTTTTTGGAAACTAAGCTTCCTAATTGTGAAAGGCATTACCGATTTGGAAGGTACCTTACTTGTAAAGAAAGAATCTTACTTGCTTATTTCTATTGTTCTGTATTGGTAGGAAGGTCAATATTGCTGAAATTGACTACTTTTAGTCAATCTTATTTGCATTAGGAATTGTTTCCTTTTTAGGTGTCGTAGCTTAAAATTGCCGTATCTTTTTAAACATAAGGAATTCAAGAGTTGGAGGCATTGAAAATGAAAGTTGGCGTTAAAGATGATGAATTGACTGCTTTAGTACGTTTTGTCAGAGGGTTAAATCAATCAATTCACCAGAGTGTTGAGATGTAAGGTTACATTGATATGGATGATTTAGTAGAGAAAGCCATGGCTGTTGAGAGACATATGAAGGAGAATGCTTCTACTTCTTCTTTTAATGTAAAAGCTCGACCTAACAATGTATATTGGCAGCAAAATAAATGGGGAAACAATGGAGCTAAGAGAAACCTGCCTAACCCTAGTGCTAATAAAAATGTCTTTTAAACCTTCTGAGTCTAAGGCTAGTTCTTCAAACTTAGGTCAAAATCGAAACTAGCTAAAACCTGTCACATGCTTAAACGTCTATGTAAGGGTCATATAGCATCAAAATGTCTTAACTAGAAGGTGTATATGTTATTGAAGGATGGGACTTATATTAGTGATCATGAGTGTGATGATCTTCCCGAATTAACTCAAAGTGACGAGGAAGAAGGTGTTGAAGGGGATGACTTTGCTGATGAATTCGAGGCTAACGGGTTTAATAAAGCATAGGTGGTAGTCTAAACCTTAAACACATAAATCTCACCTAAGCCAAGTGATGAGCAATGCAATAACACCTTCCATACGAGATGTTTAGTTAATAATAAGGTATGCCTTATGATTATTGATGGAGGTAGTAGTAGTAATTGTGTTAATGAGCATCTTATTACTAGGTTATCACTACCAATTATACGACATCCTCATCTATACAAGTTGCAATGGTTAGATGATAGAGGTGAGGTAAAGGTAAAACGTCAAGCACTTATTCATTTGTCTATTAAGAAGTATCAAGATAAGGTGCTTTGTGATGTTATACCTATGAGTGCATGTCACATATTGTCAGGGAGTACATGGGAGTCTGATGGGCGCATGAATAAAGATGGATATACTAATAAGTACTCTTTTGTAATGGATGGTATGACATGTACTTTGAAACTCCTTTCCCTTAACGAGGTTGTAGGCATACAACTCAAATTGAGAGAAGAGAGAGAGAAAAGACAAGGTGAACCATAAAAAAAGAAGAAAAGGAATCACTAGTTGAGCTAAAGAGTGGAATGTCAAAAGCTAGTGAGAAAACAGGCAGCTTTTTTGCAAGTGTGAGAGATGTAGATAGGGCTATTTCTGCTCATAAATCTTTTGTCCTCATGATTTATAAAGAAATCTGCTTTACTACTAACGAACTACCCAATGATTTACCCACTGAGGTTTAAATTATTTTGCAGGATTACGAGGACATCTTCCCTTAGAAGATGCCAAAAGGGCTTCCACCCCTTCGAGGAATCGAGTACAAAATTGATTTTCTACTTGGTTCGTGCATTCCTAACCAACCAATGTACCGAGCCAACCCTGAGGAGACAAAAGAGCTGTAACGTGAAGTTGATAAACTCCTTGACAAAGGTTTGGTTAGGTAGTCATTAAGTCCATGTGTCATGCCTATCATACTTGTACCTAAGAAAGATGGAACTTGGCGAATGTGTGTTGATTGTCATGCTATTAGCAAAATAACTATTAAATATCGACACCCCCATTCCTATGCTTGATGATATAATAGATGACTTGTATGGTGCAAGCATATTTCAAAAATTGACTTAACAAATGGTTATCATCAAATTTGCATGAAAGACAGTGATGAGTTAAAAAAAACATTTAAAGCCAAATTTGGACTTTATGAATGGATTGTTATGCCCTTTGGTTTGACTAATGCTCCTTTAATCTTCATGAGATTAATGACCCATGTGCTTAGACCTGTTATAGGCAAATTTGTAGTGGTTTATTTTGATGATATTTTGGTGTATAGTAAAGACGTAGGTTCATATGCTAAACATCTTAAGCAAGTATTTTTCACTCCACATTCACAAAACCTTTATGCCAAATTGAAGAATGTACTTTCTGTGTTCCTGAAGTTATATTTCTTGGGTTTTGTTGTGAGTATAGATGACATCAAAGTTGATAAGGATAAGGTTAAAGCCATTGTTGAATGGGCTACACCGAAGTCTATCTCAGGTTTGTGAAGGATTTCTCAACTAAGGTAACCTCACTAAATGCTTTCGTAAAGAACAATGTGAAGTTCGAATAGGGAGAAGACAATAACTTGCATTCGAGTCCTTGAAAAAGGATTTGACACCTACACCGGTATTATCCTTACCTAACTTTATGTAAACTTTTGAAATTGAATGTCATGCTTCTAACATAGGTATTGGTGTTGTGCTAATGAAAGGAGGTAAGCCTATATCATATTTTTCTAAAAAATTGAATGGTGCATGTTTGAACTATCCAACTTATGATAAATAACTTTATGTTATCATTAGGGCTTTGTAAACCTAGCAACACTACTTGATGCCTAAAGAGTTTTTCATCCATAATGATCATGAATCTCTTAAATATTTGTATGACCAAAACAATCTCAATAAACGACATGCTTAGTGGAGTGTTTTTCTTGAATCTTTTCCTTATGTCGTTAAGTACAAAAAGGGTAAAGAAAATGTTGTTGCTGCTGCATTGTCACGTAGGCATGGGTTGCTTGTTACTTTAGACACTAAGTTATTAGGATTTGAATATGTGAAAGATTTGTATCAACGTGATCCTGATGTCTCGAGTGTTTATACTGTATGTAAGTCTGGTGCAATTAATAAGTTCTATAAACATAATGGGCTTTTATTTAAAGGGAACAAATTTTGTGTGCCTAATTGCTCCATACGTGAACTGTTGGTACGTGAAGCTCATAGTGGTGGTCTTATAGGTTATTTTGATATTCTTAAAAATCTTGATGTGTTGCAAGAATATTTTTATTGGCCTAATATGAAAAAGGATGTTGAAAGAATTTATGAAAGGTGCATTGAGAACAAAATGGATAAATCAACATCTAAACCACATGGATTATACATGCCACCTCCCATTCCCTTATCCCCTTAGGTTGATATTTTTATTGATTTTGTGTTGGGATTACCAAGATCTCAACAAGGGAATTATTCTATATTTGTTGTAGTTGATCGTTTTTCCAAAATGGCATATTTCATTGCTTATAAGACAAATGATAATACTATGCATGTGGTTGATTTATTCTTTTGAGAAATTGTTAGGTTGCATGGTATTCCTCAAAGCGTTGTGTCTGATAACGATGTAAAATTCTTAAGCTACTTTTGGAAAACTCTTTAGGGAAAACTAGGAACTAAATTGTTGTTTTCTACTACTGCTCATTCCTAAACTGATTGTCAAATTGAAGTCATAAATAGGACGCTTGGTACCCTATTGCATGCCATAATCAAACAGATTTGAAAGGTTAGGAGTCTTATTTACCTATAGCTAAATTTGCTTAAAATCGTATAATTCACACTGCTACCAATTATTCTTCGTTCCAAGTTATTTATGGTTTCAATCCACTAAGGCCTTTGGAATTGTCTCCATTACTTGTTTCTTAGTTCTTAAATGTAGATGGAGCCAAGAAAGTTGAATTTGTCCAAAAGTTGCATGCCAAAGTGCGTGAAACCATATAGCGTAAAAATGCGCACTCTGTATGAAACACCAACAAGGGAGGAAAAGAGGTACCTCTTTTTTAACTTGGTGATTAGGTCTGTCATATGCACAAAGAAAGATTTCCTACTTCACAGAGAACAAAGATCCATCGTAGGGGCAATGGCCCTTTCCAAATTGTGGCTAGGTTGAACAATAATGCCTACAAACTTGATCTTCTAGGTGACTATGATGTTAGTGTAACTTTTAATATATATGATCTTTCTCCCTTTAAATTTGATATAGATCTATTAGATTCGAAGAAGAATCCTTCTGAGGAAGGGGAGAATGATTTAGATCAAAGGGCTAATGATGTGGCATCTTAAGTTAGGGTCGATGGTTCAAGTGTTCGAGATAAGAGTTCAAGGTCGTCAACTCAAATTCCACCGTCAACATTCAAAAGAGATCCACTTGTGGGTATTATTGGGCTTATAACAATGGTTAGAACCAAAAGGATACAAGAGGCTTTGAATAATTTAATTAAAGAAGCTCATTCTCAAGCCCAAGTTCAAGTTGCTTCAATTAAGGAGTCCAAGCAAGTCCATTTAATAAGTTTTAGAGAAGTTGGGCTAACCCAAATTGACAAATAAGGCCCATGGTCGAATTTACTATTTGTAGGTTTCCTTCCTTGTAAGGGACAATTAACCAAATCCTATAAGGTTTTTTGTTTCCTAAGGGGTTGTTTGGTTCCACTTTTGTTTTTCTGTTGTTGTTTTTAGTTTCTATTTCCTGTTTTTAGTTTCTATTTTTTTTCTAAAATAACGAAAACCTGTTTGGTTGAGATTTGCAATATAAAAATTGAAAAAAAAAACATGTTTGGTTGAGATTTCTAATAAAAAACTGAAAAAAAATATGTTTGGTTTATTATTATTATTATTATTAAGTTATTCTTATTATTATTAATTTTATTAATTATTATTATTATTATTATTATTAATTTTTAATAAGTTATTCTTATTATTATTAATTTTTAATAAGTTATTATTATGATTATT
>JANZLH020000156.1:5959543-5971701 GCA_026770325.2 Erythroxylum fimbriatum | reverse complement strand
TCGGGAAGGTCCCGGTAATAAAAATTTTTGTTTTCCGCACCTGGTACATGTGATGTACCTCCCGGGATTTTCCTACAGGATAGTGGTAAATAAGTCCTCAAATGTTAGGAGGAACAATCTACACAAGTATATCAGTAAAGAGGATAAGTAGAGAATGAGAAAATTTGTTAGGTATTTAGCTTGTGGTGATGTTAGTGCACTACCTAGTTCAGATGTCAAGCAGGATTAGATAAAGTAAGTTCCTTATTAAAGTATAGTTAGGAGTTTGATGTATGTCATAATACGCACAAGATCATATTTAATATATGCAATTAATGTAGTAAGCAGGTTTATAAGTAATCATAGGAAAGCTTGTTAGGAAGCTATTAAGTGGATTATGCGATACTTGAGAGGTATGAGCAATATTTTCTTGTTATAGTTCTTGTGGTTCAACAAGTGGTGTTGTTGGTTATACAAATTTTGATTATAGTATAATCTTTTGAGAAGGAGATTAGCTTCATATTATATCTTTACCCCATTTGAATATGTGATCAGTTGGAAAGCAATACTTCAATCACCAGTTGCCCTGTTTATATCAAAAGAGGAACACGTGTCATTGATATTAGGGATTAAAGAAGGTATATGGTTGCATGATCTTATTGATAGTTTGGATATAGATATGCAAAACTCTATTGTTTACTATAACAGTCATAATGCACTAAGTTTTGCTAAAGTTCCTGTCTATCGTGAGAGATTAGAACATATGAATGTCAGATTGAACTTTATCTTGGATGTCATTAAGGATAACGTGTTTTTCATATAAAAGATATCTACGTACAATTGACAACTGATAGATATGTTGGCAGTCATTTCTTATGGAGAAGTTCAAACATAGCTTGGACTTGGTATATCCTCACATAGCTTGAAGTCCTTAGGAGCTTGTGTGACTGGGTTGATTCTTAGTTAGATATTTTAAAATTCTAGTTAAAGTGGAGAATTCGACATGTGCTTTAAATTTTGATGGAAATAGACTTCCACTGACCTTAAGCATTTGTGGAAACAAAAATTAACTAACATTAAGCATTTGTGGAAATAAAGGTTTATTGACTTTAAACGTGTGTGAAAATAAAGTTTCATTGCACTTAGGATTCTTGCATATATTCTCAATCTATAAATATCTTGTTAAGAATTTTCTATGTTATTGTAGTTTTTATACTTATCCATAAATTGTCTTTCTTATAGTAATAAAAGAAAGTATAAAAGATATGGATTGCCTTTTGCACGGGACATAACAGTAGTAGCATCAAAACTAGGCCAAAAGTGATTGAAGTACTTGGTTGATCATTAGTAGGCCTGGTGTAGATAGATTTCACCCATCCAAAAAATTCTTATTTAAAAAAAAAAGTTCATTCTTTTAAACTTTTATTAAAAAATAATGATAAAAGAAATGTAGTATAAGGCATTACATATTGATCAATCAAATGTTTTGATATTGCAACTCAATCCAGCTCTTAAATATGATTTAAACTAATTGAACATAAATAAACTAATAATTTAAGATAATTATAATAAATTATTATTTTAGAAAAAGTTTAATTAGTTTGATTTGTATTTAAGAATTGAGTTAGATCATTATGTTAGTAACATTTGATTAATTTATATATGATGTTTACGCCACATATTTTTTACATTTATTTTTAGCAAAAGTAAAAAATATATATTCTTTTAGAAAATTAAGATTTTAAGAATTTTTTTCGAAAAATTTAAAGATTATGTTTTATAAAATTATTTAAACTACAAAAGAGGACCGTATCTTTAATTATCCTCAAAAACTATTTCTTACTTGTAAATCACCTATTAATTTGCATTTTTAATTGCCTTTTCTTTCCATACAAGTCAATACAGAGCAAATGAGCAATTGGCATCCCTATCACGAAATTATTGTCCTCGTTACTAATTTTAACAATAAAAGTTTGAACCCACGCTATTAAGTCAGGGTATCCACATATCTTGGACCAAAAAGTTGATCTCCAACTCCAAAGGCCCCCAGTCGCAGGCCCGACCACCGCTAAAGGATGGGTATCCACATATCTAATACGTGTATCAATGGTCTAGACCATGGACTTGGACTTTATGATCAGACATTCAACTTTGTGCAAATTCAAATTGAATTACTTTGTTGGCTCATCACGAGGCAGTGGCTTACGTAAATTCTTCAGACCAGCAAGTATATTCTTAAAGGGTGCACAAAACGACCTACCTTTGGTTCCCGGAAATCACCTTTCATTTGATGAAATTAATCGTATTGAACGAGTCTCATACAAGTACAAAATGGTTACTAATTCCAATTTATGTCGATGACAAAAGTAGAGGTACTTCTCATACAAGTTTTTTTTTTAACAACCTTAACTCCACACCATATGATCCCAGGAATTGTAGCCACTGGTGGGGAGCTTTCGTCAACCGTTATCTACTTGAGAAAAAAACAAACTTTGACTTCTCTGTTAGTTTACCGGACTACGTTAGAGTCTATTAGTCTAACCCACATCTATTTGGAACCGCAAGAGACCATAATAACGTCTAGTCACGATCTTCAAATTTTCAATTTCTCCTTTTTTTTTTGGTAAATAAAAGAGCTAACAACTAGCTAGATCTAATAACAGGATTAATGTGCCGAGTGCGACTAACACCCATGCGATCATCATTGAGAGTTTGCACTATAACAGTTAGGGGTTGTTGAAAAACCACCATACCTAAAGACACCTCAGGTTTGATCCGAGCCATAGCATCAACTGTTGCGTTGCCCTCTCTAAAAACGTGACGAAGTGTGACTTGCCACCTGCGGGAAGACCAACTTGATATGCAATGTGAGCATTCAAAAAGAGAACAATATGCTTGTTTCACTGCCATGAGACAGTGAGGAGATGAACCACAACTTATCTCAACTGTCACCTACAGCTTTAATGCTTCATTTATTAGTTTTACATCTCCTTCTAATGAATCATGTCCATAAAATGATAACTTTCTGTTACAAATTATCCAATAAATCTTAATATCCAGAAAACATCAATATCTTTGATAAGGAAACAATTGAGTATTTATAGTAAAATCCCAAGTTAGAATTATTAATAATAAGATTCTAACTATAGAGAAATCTAAATTTAGAAAAAAATCCTTCAAATTTTATCATCTAGATTTTTAATTGAGCCAATGATAATGTTTTAAAAAATCTCAAAACATTGTCATTCTAAATCTAGGAAGTTTAGAAGTAATTTTTATTTTTTTAGATCCCATTGTTCAAATAGGATGCTCAACTAGTAAGTAAGAGTGTTCATAGGAAAAAATAAAGAAAAAGTCAAGTAAAAATTTTAACAAAAAATTGATAAATATGTTAAGTTAGGGTTTAAATTAAATAATTATAAAACATTGATACTCTTTTAGAACACTTTGAAACGTTTAGATTCAAATTGAATTTATGTGAAAACATTATGATCCAATTTGACCATTTTGCCCAACTTCATTTAGATAATGTTAAAGTAAGTCCTACATTTAAAACAAAGGGCAATTTTGTCTTTTTATTATTATTTATATCGGAACACAAATTAGATTTTAACATTTCAGAGCATTTAAAATAAATAGTATTTGTAAAATGTCCAAATTAAACCTTCAGTTAACATAAAAGCAAACTGAGTTATATCTCCATCAATTTTCTACCATATCATTGCTTACGTGTCAAAAATATATTATTTTTAAATGTACTTATAGGTACTATAATGTCATGTGTCTGTCATATGGTACTATATGACTTATTCATCTTAACATAATTTCTATTAATTTAATATGATTTAATTAATTTTAATTGTTTTTAAATAATTATAATTAAAACTGATTAACTACCCCATAATAAACCTTAATATGATAAGCTCTAATATAATAAACTATAATATAATTAAACCCTAATCTAATAAATCTTAATAAACCCAGATCCCTAATTTCTTTATCCTCTCCATTGTCTCCTTCATCTTAACTATATAAAAATCAAATTTGAATTCCTCTTTGGCAACCTCTTTTTGGTAACAGCGCTACTCTCTTGGGCAACACATCTTCTTCTAATCATGTGACCCATCTTCTCCTAATTACATGACTTCTCCTTGTTAGACATTGAATTCCTCCATCGATGTTATGTGTGTAGAGGTTGGTGAGTTAATCTCTGTTAAGCCAAGTGAAAGTTCCATTGATGAGGTTTATTTGTCATTGAGCAATTATATATATATTATCTGGTTTTATATATGTGATGATCATAGGACTTATAAGAGTTTTGTGCTGCTACCACAATCATTCTATCATCAGTACTTCATTAAGCAATGAATTGTACTTCTGAACTAAGAAATGTTATAATCCATGTTTTGATGATAACAAACATAAGTACTACTAATGAATTTGAAATTAATGAAAGCAACATAAAAGCAATAATGGTTATGCACAAATCAACATGTATCTCATTAAAAAAAATAGAGAAAAGTCGAAGTTCAAGTCATTCAAGTGAAGAACAAAATCAAAACCATGGAAGAACAAGGCGTAATAAAGTTATAAATGAATATTTGTTTGTTTGTTTTTTTTTGACGAAATAAATGAATATTTGTTGTTTATTATACTTTCTATTTGGTCATTTTGATATTTTAAGGACTCATTATGTATAAACACATCATCATTTTAACTTATTGCATAAGTCTTTTCAATCATTATGAGGAATTAGGATTTGATCTTAAAAAACTCTTTTGATCTTTAAAAAAATCTTTGTGAAATATTTGGAAGTGTTTAAGTCAATTTTGTATTAAGAAAATTAAGTTTGAGCATTTGAAGATGTTGGAATCATAATTTTGGGTATATTGGTTGACATATATAAGTTAGTGGCCAATCAATATAGGTTAAAGTTATTAAAACTTATATGCTAAAAGTTTATAAGAAAAATTGGTTGATGCATTGGTTAGAAAATTCCCAACAGCTAGTGAATCTATACACTCAGTGCATATTGGTAAACTAATATACTACACTGGTTAACCAATGAGCAATAACTAGCCGTTAGCAATGTCTAGTTCTTATTTTTAATGGCTAATTTGACCCATAAGCTCTATAAATATATGATGTTTTATTGGTTTAGATATGAAAAGATATCTAGATATTGTATAAACACATTTCAAATATTTTTACAAAGGTTTTATGTGCATTTTTTGTTGCATTTTGAAGTGGGTAAGTCTTTAAGGTTATCAAAGTGATCTAGTAAGGAATTTCAAGTTGTAATTCTTTTGCAATAAGGGTTACTCCTCACCTTGGAGAAAGATTACAAAAAGAGTTACTCTTTAATAGTAAAAAATAATACTATTGTAAAAAGGTTCCTCCTTGCCTTGTTGAAAGAAAAGATTTAATAGAAATTCGAAGAAATGTCTTGGAGAGTAGAAGAAGGAACAAGTTGTTTGTTAAACCACTACAAATTGGTTTGTCTTTCTTCTTCCCTATACTCTTTAAATTATTGTTCGATTATATTATTGATTTAAATTAAGCTATTTTTTTATCATATATTGATTCTTATTCAATTATAATCATTAGATAAAAATAGTTATTTAAATTTACGACACCTAATTCAACCCCTTTCTTAGGTTCCATTAAGGACTGACAAGTTGTATAAGAGAGGGTACATTGGTATTTAAAAATCTAAAGTAATATCACAATGACATACTAATGCTCATCCTCACACAATTAAGAGGAACAAAACATTAGTAGAGTCTCTTTCTTTAATGGAAATTACTAATCTATATTGAAAAACTAAGATGAAGTTTTTCTTAATGGTTGATAGTGTGATTTATGGGAAATAGTTTTAAATTGTCCCTTCACTCTTATGAAAGTTATAAATACCAACAAGGTAACTAAATTAAAGGAAGAATATAATCCTTAAAATAAAAACCTATCTCTTCAATAATAAAGTCATTCATATACTATTTTATACACTAGGTAAGAGTAAATTTAATAAGGTTATCCATGTACGAAGCCACTTATAACATTTGCACACATTCAAAATCATACATGAGGTACTAATTAAGTTAAAGAAAGTAAAACAAGCATGCTAACTCTTCGATATGAACTATTCCAAATAAAAATTGTTTCAACTTTGACTCTTGAAAATTACTTTTTAAACATACATCCTCAATTTTCCTTTAATATGGACTTATCTTGTAACAGCCCAGACCATCCGCCCATAGATATTGTCCTCTTTGGGCTTTGGGCCCAGCCCTTCTCCACCATAGACGCGTCTTTCCTAGTATGGGAAGAGCAAAACCGTGAGGAGCTTGGAGCCCAAAGCGGACAATATCTGTGGGCGGGTGGTCTGGACTGTTACAAATAGTATCAGAGCTAGTACCCGAACCGTTGTGCCAGCTAGGCTGGGCCCTAAAGGGGGTGGAGAGTGTGAGATCCCATATCAGTTGGAGAGGGGAACGAAATACGCCTTATAATGTATGGAAACCTCTCCCCCCAAAGACGCGTCTTCCTGAGTGCAGGAAGAGCAAAACCGTTAGGGGTTTGGAGCCCAAAGCAGACAATATCTGTGGGTGGGTGGTCCGGGCTGCTATAAGTGGTATCAGAGTCAGTTCCCGACCCGATGTGCCAGCGTAGGACGTTGGGTCTTAAAGAGGGTTGGGCCCTAAGGGGGGGGATGATGAGATCCCATATCGGCTGGAGAGGAGAACAAAGTATGCCTTATAAGGATATGGATAACTCTCCCTCAAAGACGCGTTTTTTCAAGGGGTGGGAAGAGTAAAACCGTAAGGGGTTTGGCTCGAGGGGCAACCCAAAGCAGACAATATCTATGGGCGGGTGGTCTGGGCTGTTACAAATGGTATCAAAGCCGGTACCCAAACCGTTGTGTTAGCTAGGCTGGACCCTAAAGAGGGCTGGGCCCTAAGGGAAGTGGAGAGTGTGAGATCCCACATCGGTTGGAGAGGAAAACAAAGTACGCCTTATAAAGGTATGGATACCTCTCCCCCTAAGACGTGTCTTACCTACTATGGGAAGAGCAAAACCGTGAGGGATTTGGAGCCTAAAGCAGACAATATCTGTGGACGAGTGGTCTGAGCTGTTACACTAGTCGTTGTAGGATAAAATTGGCACTGTGAGTTCTAAGACAATCGTTAGACACATATTTCAATTAGTTTTTCTATCCTAATTTTTTTTATAAGACTCTAGTTTTTAAGGTTTTATATGATAAGAGGCTTCTTGTGATTGTAATTTACATATCATCACTATTGCTGAATCAAAACATTTGGAGAGTTTTCTTCAATCCTTTTAGAGTACTCTTATTTTAAGTTCCTTAAAGATCTTAAGATCTAATCTAGCTTACTAATGGCAATCAAACCTTAGGATCTTATCACTTTCAATCCTTTTTTTTTTTTTTCTGGAGATTGGCAATTTATATCTTTCTTAGTTTACTTTAGTGATTGAGTTTTTTTTAATCAAGCTATTTGATAAAATGATCCTTGATCATATTCTTATTGATATTAAATCTCAGTTAACATATTATTAAGTATCATATCACAAAACCTATCACATATTTTGAAATTAATCCTCATTGTTCATTTTTTAATACTAAAACACACGAAACCAATAATCAAGACCTAAAAATCTAAAATCTTTATTTATGAAAAAAAAATTGGTGTTCCTGAACCTTTTCTCAAAAGTGATAATTGTATTAAAGGTAATAAGATCAAGTACTTGCGTCAGTTCTAGACTAAAATCACCTTGTGTAATCTTAAGGGGTCTCATCTTATTAATTTTTCATTGCTTCATGTTACCGAATCATAAAGTCTGTGTCAATTGCTGACAAAGTGAGTTTCAAATTGAATTTTTAGTTGCCTAAATCTTTCTAATGAACTTATAAGGAGCATTTACTACCAATTTATTGTTGACCTTATCTATATAGATTAAAAGACATGATATTTTATTATAATTATTAGCTTATATAGATCCATCATCTTTTATGAATTATATAATATGATAGTGTTGATTTTTATACCATTGTAGAGTTCTAATGGTGGTATCTAAAATTTTGATGGGAAAAGTTCAAGAAGTATATGAAAGGGTTTTCAAAATCAATATTTATATGCTTTTGGTATTGTTATTATAACACTTTGATCAATGTTGATTTGTAACAATGTATTACAAGTGGGATTGGGACTTTATTCTAATACCTTTTTGAATTATTTGTCCATTATAGTTGATTTCACGGCAACAGTTGTTAGCACGTCAGAATTAAATAAAAGTATTGAATTCCTTATGCTGCAATCAAGTTTAAGTCCATCAAAACCTAACTTAATCTTTCTTCACGATTATTGACCAACAAGTTTGTTTATTTTAGAATTCCTTATACCACTCATATTTTGGTGTTTCACTCATACTTTTAAAATACAAATGTTTAGTATAAATCAATCAAAAGATAAATAAGAGAGATGTGTTAAATCCAATTGTTTATTGATATATTCATATAATAAAATAGAAAACAACTCAAGTTACTTCTAACTTGAAGCATGCTATAAAATAACTACTCAATATCTTTCTACTCAAAGCTCTTAATAAGAATTTTCTCTCAAAACTCTACACTCTTTTACATATGATTAGATGTACTTAATATTGTGTAAAATATATTATATAGTATGCCTTTAGATAAGCTTACAAGACATCCTTTAACCTCCAAGTTGCCACTTCTTCTACTAACTCCCCTTAGTTAGTAGGGAATTACGCCTTTTTGCCACTAACCCCACTTTAATATATAGAAAATACGGTTTGAAAGATAAACATTTTGTTGTCACATTATTTGACGTCCACAGGAATTTCAATTGTATATATTTATCACTATAGGAATTAAGTTCAAGCTCTCACTATTTTATCCCAATATTTATATGTTATTTTCGTGTATCACCACATCATCACCTCTTACAGATAAACGCCTTGATAAGACTTTGATTTAGTCATCCCAAGCCATATTTATGTATGATATATCCAAACACACATACGATACATTCATATTGCTTTATGATCTAATTTAGCAACAATACGAGCTGTTATATAATAAAACTTATAGATTCACTTACCTTCTAATCTCCTTGTTAAAGTTAATTGCCTTCACGTACCTTTGATCTTAGTATGGATTAGATTTTCCTTTCATCTTTGGTTCTCACATATAAATCTCCTCCATCATTAAATATTTTTTCTAAGTTCACTAATTTGCGCCAACACTCGCTTATACTCAATTTTTTATTGATATTTTCCCCCTTTCTAGCCTACTTGTAAGTATTTTCTTTGTTTTCTTACCAATATTCCATCTTCATATTGACTTCAGTTCTAAACATTAGTTATAATTCAGTAACACTTACACATTTCTAAATCTTAGACTTAAGGGTCCAATAATCCACTTGCACTAGAAAAAAATTAACATCCTCATTAAAATAATTCTTAGACATTCTTTTATAAGTGATTCCCTCGAGAACTCCTTGGGAAAGTTTGAAGATAAGTCTTTATTTTCATAAGCATGTAACCCATTTACCATTTTCCCTCTTTTCTCATTGTTTTTTCTTTTACGTGGAAGCTCCTTTATAAGAATTATTATGCCTATTGTAACATAATTATTCAAGTATACTTCTTCTTCCATCAAGTCCTCACCTTTCTTCCTTGATCCTTAGCAATTACAAAAATTATTTTCTGCTCACTGGCTTTCTATTTTGGGCATTCTTGAGAAAAATATGGCTCTTCATAAGTGAAATAAGCAAATCTCATTTTCATTGTTTATTTGAATTATGGTAAAAAGTTTCGCATGTCTTCTCATTACCTTTCTCTTAACCATTATATGTTCTAAAATTCTTCTTGCCTTCTTTGCTAGTTCAAATTGGTGGTGGAATTTAGAGATTTACTATGGCATCTGCAGTCGCTATTCTGCTAGGAATGTTCTTCATGTTTTGCCTCTGAAGCTTAACTTAGACCCAACAATACAAGGTCGTTATAACAACTTGTCCTCCTTTCGACATGTTTTTCTCATCTAATATCAAATATGTGAATTGCCTCAAATACTCCCTTAATGAACTATCTTGGTTTAACCATTTCAAAGTTTCTCTGAAAACTTAAGAAGTGTTATTGGTGAGAAACTAATCTATTAACTCCTTATTCATCTTCTCCTAAATGTCAATTAGAGGTATACTCACATTGATATCGTTTGAGGTCTTTGTCCTCCACCATAACTTTTTATCATTCATTATCTACGTTACGGTGATCAACACTTTTTCAACATCAAATACCTTTTGTCACCCGTAAAGTATTGCGCTATATTCGACAATTTTTTTAACTCTTTGAAACTTTACTTGCCATCAAAAACTTATGGCTTTTGTACCTTCACTAAAGTGCTCTCTGATCAAACACCTAGTTCATATCTAGATATAACACGTTTAAGTATTAATAAGTCAAAGCTTATATCCTTATTAGATTTCAAATGCTCCTCAAGTGTTCTATCTATTTCTTGAAGCTCATCACTAAAGCTTTAAAACATTTCAAAAAGGAACCCAATCCTCATTCATTAAGGCTAGAGGACCAATGACTGTCTCTATTCTAGCAACTCTTTATACGAGATTGCTTCCAATAGCCATTGTTCACTAACAAAGCTTTAATACTAGCTTTCATGGCCACTTTTTTTTGTCACAATAAAATTGAATAAAATTATTGAAGTCATCATGCAACAATCAAGCTTAAGTTCATCAAAACCTAACAAATCTGTTTGTTTTCAATTGCCTCACACCACTTATATTTTAGTATTTTACTCACATAATTATTTCGTACAAAACAGTCAAAATATGAATAAAAGATGTATGATAAAGCTAACATTTTACTAACCTATTCAAATAATAAAATAAAACAAACTTGAGTTACATCTAACTCAAAGTATTTTATCAAACAACCACTTAATTAAGATCTTCATACTCAAAGCTATTAACAAGAGATTTCTCTTAAAATTTTCAACTCTCTTATGGATGATTAGATGTGCTCAATATTGTGTAAAATAAAATATAAAGGATGCTTTTATAGATATTGACAAGAATTTAGGACTATGTAACTAAAAATACCCACTTTCTCCGCTAACCCATCAAATTAGTGGGAAATTACTACTTCTCCTAGTAACTCCACCAAGTTAGTACTAGTTATGCCTTCTTTCTACTAACTTAACTTCGCACATATGAAATATGGTCTCAAAGATGCCCACTTTATTGCGACCTCATTTTGCTATTTTTTCACTACTTGAAGAAGTGCTCTCACTTTATAAGATAGTGATCTCACTTGTTTAGCTCACTACTTTCATATTCTTATCTTGTGCCATCACATCATCTCCTTTTGAAAAAAAATATCTTGATGAGCCTTTGGTTTAATTAGCCTAAGTCATCTTTATGCATGTTCCATTCATGTATGTCCATGGTGCAATCACATTACTCTATGACCTAAGTTACTAATAATCTAAGTCATTGTATAATAAACCTTTACATATCTTATAACCTCGTCAATTTTAAGTTCATTTATGCGTCCGCAGACTTAGCACTACTTGGTTGTATCTTTCACCTATTGGTCTCATATATAAATATCACTCATAGCCAAAATTTTTGCCAATACGTACCAATACATGTCAATACTCATATAGTTAATTTTTCACCAATATTTGCTCATTTGTGTTGCCTACTTGTAGGTTGCTACATTGTGCCATTATCAACATGTCATCTTTATATTAACTCAAGTGCCAAACATCGGCTAAAGTTCGCCAACACTTACATGATTTCTTAACTTAGACTTAAGGATTTAATATTAGGCTTCATTTGGAACTAGCTTAGCCTGTTTGTGTACTATGAGGTGGTTGAGCGTGAGCCTAGTTTAGAAAGTCACAATTAAAGCTAATAATGGATGTTATATATTTTCAATCATTGTTATAAAGCTTGCATAATCAAAGTTAGAACGTATTTGTGAGGATAAAGGAGGTAGGGCCATTATATCCATGTCTTGTCTAAACAAAAAAAATATGGGTATTGTTATAAAAGATAGAAATAATATGGTGTGCCACTAATTGTTAATGCACCACTTAATTGTTAGTGCACCAAATGCAC
>JANZLH020000156.1:5843386-5858059 GCA_026770325.2 Erythroxylum fimbriatum | reverse complement strand
GTTTGGGATGTTATAAGATTGAAGATGTATTTCATAATGTCTTTAAGGGTTCAAGGGATTAAGAATGAAAAAAAAATATAACCCTTCAAGTGATACGCATGCTCAAGTTTCACAATTTTAAGCAAGCGAGTTGGGTTCCGGGAATGGGATCCAACAATATCTTTCGATTTCCTCTATTTCAATATTCAAAATAGATATCACTTATAGGTGTAATCTTTCCAACTTTCAACAAATATTTCATTCCTAAATAATAGTGAAACTTAGTCTACAATGACTAGATATGTGCCACTTTATGTCTTTCAAATAATCTAAGAAAAAAATTGAACATTAATACAGTTGACTACATTTGTGTAACCTATTTAGAAACCTTACATGAATAAAATTTGGTACACAAATATGTGCAACTTTGTATCTTGCACATAATCTATTAAACATTATAATATGAACACAGTTAACCATACATGTGTAGTTAACTACATCTAACAAGT
Source organism: Erythroxylum fimbriatum (assembly GCA_026770325.2). NCBI lineage: Eukaryota > Viridiplantae > Streptophyta > Magnoliopsida > Malpighiales > Erythroxylaceae > Erythroxylum > Erythroxylum fimbriatum. Next base: position 5,857,571 of record JANZLH020000156.1, on the reverse strand, counting down.
CCTTATATAAAGATATGTGCCACTCTATGCCTTTCAAATAGTCTAAGAAAAAAATTGAACATGAATACAGTTGACTACATTTGTGTAACCTATTTAGAAACCTTACATGAATAAAATTTGGTACACAAATATGTGCCACTTTGTATCTTTCACATAATCTATTAAACATTATAATATGAACACAGTTAACCATACATATGTATTTAACTACATCTAACAAATCCTTATATAAACAGTTCAGTATATAGGCATGTGCCACTATGTATCCTTTATATAATCCATCTAAAAAATCTATCTTGAACATTATTTTCCTTATAGATATATGATTAACTATGTCCAGTAAAGCCTTACATAAATGTAGTTTAGTACACAAGCATATATGATCGTATATCCTTCATATGGTCCATTAAAAAATTCTAATTATGAGCACAATGACACATATGCATTTTTAACTGTGTTTAACAAAATCTTAGATGGAAAAAATTTGGTATATGGTTATATGCCAATCTTTGTCCTTTATATTATCTTTTTAAATAATATAAACATGATTTATTATATAGGCGTGTATTTAATAGTGTCTAAAAAAACCTTTGATGAACACAATTTACTATACAAATGTTTGCCAATTAGTATCTTTCATATAATCATTTAAAATTTTTTAACATGAATACAATTGTCCACACAATATGTAGTTAATCTATTTAACAAAACTTGTTATGGTTAAAGTTTGAAACATGGACGTACACCAATCTATGTTCTCCATTGATTGCCTTTTGATAAGTAATGATGTTACTAGTTTGTAGATGACTGATGTTTTTTCTATCAATACACATAGTATGGAAGGTATATAGTCATATAATAGTGTGCATTGATGCTTTACATTATTTATACTTTGTAATAGTATTCTCATATTTAAAGTGTAGGTATCACTTTTCTATAAAGGGTATCTTTTGTTTATTGTTGTGTTATTAGATGCACAGTGTCCTAGTATAATTTGTATTGAGATATGATATTCTTTGTATTCAATCATAGTACTCCCATTCTAAAATGTAGGCATTATCAGTAATGAATGATGATATTTTTTATATAAACATAGTGTTCAGTGTATAAATTTTTAATATATTTTGTATTTAAATGTGATATTCTTTGTGCTAGTTATGATATTTCCATTTTAAAGTGCAGAGTTTATCTGTAATGAATGATTATACGAGTTTTTATACACAGGTGTGGTATTGGATATATAGTATTATAATATAATATTGAAGCATGAATTTTTTTGTACTCAATCATGGTATCCAATTTTAACATGTATATATTACTTTTCTATAATGAATAATAATTTTTTAAATATAGGCGTGATATCATATGTATAATGTTCTAGTATAGTTTATATTAATGAATGGTATTCTTCACACTCAGTCAAATTATTCCCAATTCAAAATTAATGTAAATGTTAATTATCTGCAATAAATGGAATGGCTTTATAATTCAAAAGACGTGATGCCGTGTATATATTGTCCTAGTGTAGTTTGTATTAAGGTATGATATTATTTGTACTCCATCATGGTATATTGATTTTGAAGTGTATATGTTATTTATAACAAAACATGTTTTTTTTTTTATAAATAGGCTTGATGTTTTTTTTATAATATCTTGTTATATTTTATATTGAGTTATGATATTCTTTGTCCTAATTCATGGTATTCCCAGTTTAAATTATAACTAGGACAAATTTTAATGACTAAAGATATTTACTATAGATAAGAATGGTATTATAAATAATGTGTCTTGATATAGTCTGTATTAAATAAAAATATTATTTGCACTCAGTCATGACATTCTCATTTTAAAGAATAGGTCTTACTTATATGTAATTAATGATGGAATAGGTTTTAATACATAGGCGTGATATTTTATATGTGGTGTCCAAGTGTAGTTTGTCTTGAAACATATTATTCTTTGTATTTTGTTACAATATCACAATTTTAAAGTTTATGTTGCATATTTTAATTGAATTATGATATTTTTTTGCATACCTATGATCTAGTTGTATAGTATTTCATTATATTTTTTTGTTCAACTGTTATATTCATTGTACTCATTCATAGTATTTTCTTTCATTTTAACTGTAACTGATACAAACTTTTAATGACTAATATTGTTTGTAAGCAAGACTAATATTGCATGTATTGTGTATTAGTATATTTTGTATTGAGTTAAGATAGTTTTTATTACATAGTTGAGTCATGTTATTCGTTATACAACAAATATCTTTCTACTTAAGATTTACTTAAAGCAATAATACTTAATTGCGACAAAAATTTCAAAATGCATATTAATCGAACCACAATATTCTTCTTATGAAAATAATAAATAAATGAAGTGCGTGTTTTCTTAATTTGAAAGTGAAATCCTGTTTGTACTATAATGCACGAGAATATGATGCCTAAAATATAAATGTGACTATTTGGAGATGAAGATACTAATGCAGTGTCGTGAGGAAATGGTTATGTGAGTCGCAAAGGGCCAAGCAGTGCGAATTAGGACAAAGTTACATGACCACATATAAGTTACACGACTACATGCAAGGTAGCTCGAATTAGGACAGAGTGCGACAGGTTCATTGAATCTTGGTGAATGCCTGTCCTACAATTCCTCACGATTCATTGAATCTTGGTAAATGCCTGTCCTACAGTTCCTCACTATTCATTGAATCTTGGTAAATGTCCTATTGCCGCCTCTAGAATTAAATTTAAGTGTAATCAACATCGTGAAAATGAGTTGATCTAATCCGAATCAGTTCAATTTTAATATTCATTGATTGAAAAGAAACTGATCAACAAAATCAGTTCAATTTTTTAAGTGCGCTTTTAAAATACTATGACATAAAATAACGTAATTTCAACAAAGACTATGCGTCTCCAATCGAATCCAATTAAGCTTGATAAACATCCTTTCCAAATTTTCTTTAATGAACAAATCCCATGACACTATATGAAGAAGAACAAAAAAAATGTGCCATTAATCATCTCAAGAAATGGCTAAAACGTTCTATTTCTGGACGTTAGCATCAACGTCAGTGCCATAATGCATTGCCCCTACGTTGGTGCACTCTTCAGCTATCCTTGCCTCTCAGATCCGGTTCGTGAGGGCTTATAATTATTGGCACGTGGGAATGTACCAAATTTTGTTTTTTTTCAGGTAAATGTTTGCCTCGATGCCAATTAATTTCTAAGCTACTCATTATTTAATCAGGAATTTGCATAATTGAAGCTACAAAATATCATATTTCGAAACTTCAAAGTTTCTATTTAGAATTATAATGCGTCGTGCAAAACAACATCGATGATGTCTATATTGAAAAATTGGGATGAGATCTAATCCCGATCGCAATAGAATAATCACAGATTTTTAAATATTTTGATTTTCTGAAAATTAAGATCAATTTAATTATATCAAATAATTAACTAATAAATCACAATAAAAAATGAATCTTAATTCGTACTTTTCTGAAGCTTGATCATATTTTTGTCGTATCCCTCAAACTGCTTCCAAAACTTAATCGTCTCAACCACCGTAATTACACAAGTGTCTAGTCTTTAACGGTATCCACATAACAGGTTAAGAGAACTATGTAATTCTTACAAAGAGAGTTAAGCAAGGAGTGTTAGTTTCTTTAGAACTTAAGCCTATTTATAATAAGTTTTGAATATTTTAGTAGTTTAGTTGAATTAAATTCTAATTTCAATTAAACATTAATTAGCATTACAAATAATTTTAATTAAATACTAATTATACAAAAATAAAATCTAATATCTCATATTGATCCTTATTTATTAAATATTTTATATTTAAACATAAATTTTCTCAAATTTTACAATAAAATCCAACTTAATTAAAATATTTTTGCTTTCTTTAACTCATTCTTTATGTGAGACCTATTAGGTTTTCAAATATGTTGGCAATCGATAAAAATTATAACCCTAAATCATATTTAGAATCAGATAAATTAAACTCTTTTAATTTATCTTTAATTCTTAATTCTCTAATTAAACGATTTATACCTATATATCAAGAATGGCGTTTAGCAACATATGATGATCACTCAAATATTTAGGAAAGACAAAGTCGTTTTGAGTAACTTTTTCGAGATTAATTTTTTTGTTAATTCAATTATTTCATCATACAATATTCTGATTAAACATAGAACATGAAATTAATGTCTACTCTATTTTGAGTCCAATCATATTAGTTCTTCACCATTAGCTATCAATTCAATTAATGACATTTTTAAATTACTTACAAAATGTTATTCCACCTTAGCCAAGGATTTCGTGAATTAATAATAATCAGAAACAACATAACATTCTCCCTAATTACTTTATGGTGATGAAACCTATCTTAATCACTCAACTACCTCTATATAGTTCATGATTAAAATAGGTCATAAGTAGTATCAAAACATAGTAATCCTTACACAAGATAACTTTGGAGATCTCAAGTCAAATGATTACTTGTATAATCATTATAATAAGAATTTCCACAGACGTACAAGTAATGTTCTAAATGGATTTCTTGTATAGGGTCACTTCAATGAACTTGTTCTCAAGCCCCCATACGTTTATTTATAAATAAAAACACAATATGAGCTAGTCATTTATACATTTTATTAATATTCAATCTTAATAGAATAATGACTAGGAACAATTTAGAGATAATACATAAATTTAATATAAATATTATTATTATAACCTCATCATAATTTCATTTGTAATGTGTAATTATCACATATACTTTATCACATATATCTAAATATGTACAAGAAATAATGCCTTTAAATTTATTTTGTCACTACACTACATCCAACCGATTAGCTCTAGGGCATAAATCAACAATCTCCCACTTGCACTAGGTCCATCTTTTAAGTATCATATGCCATATGATGAGTATGCTACTACTAGGACAATGACTTAATGGGAGAATTCTATAAGCTTCTCTACAGTGAACATTTATTTAAATCTTACAACTTTCATCTTAATTATCATCATAATTAAGAAAAATTACATAAATTACACTTCCTCTTTTTTTGGCTGATAAGATTTTGAGGTAATTAAATTGAATTTCATTTACAACCATCTTTGAAGCACATTAAGAGTTAAAATAATGTTATTCAAATAAAACATATTATATAATCTAACCCATCATTATGTCCAATCAAACCCAACCCAACCCAATATAATTGGCCCTAAATGAATGAACCTCATGTAGATAAAATCTCTACATTTCGTAACATTTTGAAATGACAAAATCGGAAACGGAGTCAATTGACCTGACCTAACCCGTTACTACTAATGACTACTCAATTCAAATTCTCATTGAGTATAAAAAACCATAAGAAATGAAGGAATTGGAAGACAAAGAAGATTAAGAAAAAGTTTCCAAACTTGTTAATCCTCATCAACATCTTAGAGTTGCCATCTTGTTTCCTTTTCATGAATCATCTCTTTTAGGTTTTCCTTACCATAATCCATCTTCCTCTTTATGGTTGATCTTTTAGAAAGGGCCAAAGGCACAGAAGAATAGGTTAGAATTCATTGTGTTAATATTCTACTGTTCCAAATATCATCTGTTTCTTAGTAATAGAATGAATAAATTGCCTATGTTGAATACAAAAAGAAATAATTGTCTATTTTTAACCAAAATAAAAAAGAATTATTGGTTTGAAGGAAGAAAGCTCAAGAAATGCATAATTTATGCCTTCCATAGTCTTATGCTTTGATCTTCATATTAATAATTGTCTGTCATATTTTCCCTTTCAATGTAGTTCTCAAATTGTAAAAGTAGAAGCTTAAATCTTTGTTTTACAAGATGATCTGAGAAGGAACACAAGCAGTTGCTCCCATTATATCTTATTTAGACATAATTGGTATTTAATTAGAATTATTTTAAATTCTAATTAAAGTTTAATTAAAACTAGAATTTAATTTAAAGTAAATTACTAAAATATCCAAAACCTATTATAAATAGGCTTAATGGAGCTAGCCCTCTTTGCTTAAGCATCTCTGTAATAATTGCAGAGTTCTCTCAACTCATTTTGTGGATACTGTTAAAGCTTGAATACTTGTGCAACTTTGGTGGTTGGGATAAGCTAATTTGAAAAATGATTTGAGGGATACAACAAGAATATGATTAAGCTTCAAAATAATGTATGAATTAAGATTCATCCTTTATTACGATTTATGCGTTAATCATTTTATATAATTTGAGTGACCTTGGTTTTCAAAAAATTATAAAAAAAGTTACGTAATTAGTTTACTACACGCAAGATTGAATTTTGATGTAATTTCCTAACAGTAGTATCAAAGCAGACTTTAATTCTATAATTTGATTAAATTGTTTGATTGTTATGGATCTTGAAAATTGGAATTGAAATTAAAACCCTAAATTATGAAATAAAATTTGATTTGATCAATAATATGAATAGTTCAGATTAAATCTTTTAGAAATTTAGAAACCTAAAAGAAAACAACCTTAAAAATTAAAGCCATGAAACCTACAATCATAGCAAACCCAGAATTGTTCTAAAATAATTGTTGTTAATAAGGTTAGGTTTTAAAATTTAGGTATACGCTTATGAAGTATGTTAAAGAAAATCTTCCAGAAATTTGGGTTATGTTGTTTGTGGTTGTGTATATCATTGATAACAATTGATGATGTATTGCTGATGGTCGTGTGTTGTTGCCGAAGTTATATCATGGGATGGTATGACTAAAGGTTGTTGGACTCTTAGTGGATTGGCGATGGAAGTTTTCACTGGTCAACATGAAATAACAACGTGCGACATGAACGCAGGTGAGGAGTTATCGGTCATTTGGAGGCACAATTGGTCTCCACTAGTGGCAACATCTTATGGCGACTGGTTGGAGCAGTGTGATGATGGTATGTACATAAGGAGTGATGCTGCAATTGTGGTTGGTAGCACAATGAAACTGGTGAAGTCTCTTACAACATCGGTGACAATGGTGATGATTGTTGGAATGATAGGCGGTGGCGATGGTCAACAATTAGCGATGGTCAACAATTAAGGCTTAGACAGTTACAACAATTAATGCTACTAGAAATTCAACAATTGCAGCTGTCACATTTGTGGCTTACACAGCTAAATGTTAGCTGTCCAAATCGCGTGAGAGAGGCCAAAATTATGTGAGGGAGACCCATTCATTTGCACATCATCCCTTATTAGTAAATCCTTAGTCCTTGTAAAGAGTTTTTCTCCTATTTCGTGAGAGAGTTAAGTGTTTTTCCTTGTAAAATAGAGAAAGGTTGTAACTCCTATATTTGTTAGTGAAGTTTCTTCTTCTTGCTTGTAGTTTTTACCCTAATATATTTATGGGTTTTCACGTAAAATTTTTTTGTTCATTACTATTCCTTCAATGCTATTTAGCTATGAACCTACTCTAATCTGGTAAATTTTCTCAACAAGTGTTCTTAGAGCCTGCTGAGAAAATTACGAAGAATTTTTTGGCATAATCCTTTCGGAGTTCAGGTAAGCATAGTGAAAGTTGGTGAGTAGTAAAATAGTAACCACGAAAGGTGACAACTGTTTATGTACTTTTTTAAATTAAACATTGTGCAGTCATTGTAGATAAATTGTAGCTAGGTACTATTCACATATATGACACCATTCATATATACGATATTATTCATATGTGCAAATATGGAACTATTCATATGTATAGGTACTATTCGCGTGAAATAATGGGAGCTGAGTTCTATTCGTGATAGAAGCAATGACTACAAAATTTGAGATAGAGAAGTTCAATGGAAGTAATTTCTCATTGTGGAAGTTGAAGATGAAGGCTATCTTGAGAAAAGATAATTGTTTAGTGGCCATCAACAAAAGTCCAACAACATTCATAGATGATAATAAATGGAATGATATAGATGAGAATGCTATTGCAAATTTGCATTTGGCACTAGCAAATGAGGTGTTGTCAATCATAGAAGAGAAGAAGACAACAAAAGAGATTTGGAATCATTTCATAAAATTGTATGAGGCCAAATCATTGCACAAAAAAATTTTCCTTAAAAGGAAACTCTGTACTCTTCGTATGGAGGAATTTACTTCAGTGGCAGAGCACTTCAATACCTTGAATACTCTATTCTCTCAACTCACTTCGTTGGGTTATAAAATAGAGCCAAATGAACATGCTGAGCTTTTACTTCAAATTTTACCTGATTCGTATGATCAACTTAGCATCAACTTAACAAATAATATTCTTACGGATGTTCTAGTATTTGATGATGTTGCAACTACTGTCCTAGAAGAGAAAAATTGGCATAAGAACAAGGAAGATAGGTAGGCAAGTTCACAACATATGGAGGCCTTCACGGTGATGAGAGGGAGATCAATAGAACAAGGTCAAACTACAAGCCAAAATCATGGCAGATCAAAATTAAGAAATAAGAAGAATTTAAAATGCTACAATTGTGGTGAGAAAGGTCACCTGAAGAAATATTGTTGGAATCTAAAGAAAAATTTCAATCCTCAAGGAAATGTAGCAAGTTGTTCCAATGGCATAGATGCTCTATGTTGTGAAGCAGCAATGACTAGGAAGGCAGGAAACGATTTGTTAACGTATGGCTTCTTGACTCTGAAGTTACATTCCATATGACCTCTCGAAGAAAATGGTTCCATCATTATGAACCTTTCGCTAGAGGATCTATGTAAAGTTACAATGATCATGCCTTAAAGATCGTTGGCATTAGAACTATCAACTTAAAGATGCATGATGGTACAATTTGTACTATTCAAGACATGTGGCATATGGAGGGCCTAGGGAAGAACCTATTGTTTGTAGGACAACTACATGATTTTGGGTACAAGATCGATGGCGAGAATGGGATCATTAAAATAATAAGAGGAGCACTTGTAATTATGAAGGAAGAAAAGATAGCTACAAATTTATACACGGTAAAAGGAGAGACTTTACAGGAAGCTAAAGCATCAGTTGTCTCAAGCAGTGCAAGTTAAAGATCAGCAATGATGTGGCATCATAAAATTAGGTATATTTATGAATAAGGAATGAAAATCCTTTTAAAGCAGAGACTACTTCTTGGGCTTACAAAAGTATCACTTTCTTTTTGTGAGCATTATGTTATAAGTAAGCAACATCGGTTGAAGTTCAACACATCAAATTCTAGAAGAAAATCAATTGTAAAATTGGTACACTCTGATGTATGGCAAGCATTAGTTCCATCCTTAAGAGGAGCAAGTTACTTTAAGTCCTTCATTGATGATTACTCCAAGAGATGCTAGGTGTATTTAATCAAAAGGAAGGTAGATGTGTTTTCAGTCTTCAAAGTTTACAAAGTGTAGGTAGAACTTGAATCTGGAAAGAAGATCAAGTGTTTGAGGGCAAATAATGAAGGAGAGTACACTGACAATGAATTTGATCAATTTTACCAAGAAGGCATCAAAAGACAGTTCACAACGGCATACACTCCTTAGTGGAATTGTAACATCCCATTACCCTTGATGAGACTTGAATTATGTATTATGAGAAATTAGAAAGTACAATTCATGATTATGCTAAATATGACATGCACATTAATATGATTCTACATGCATTCATGACATTTTTCGGGTATAATTGAGTTATTAATGCGATTTGGCGATTTGGGTAATATTTCAGGTATTTCAGAATTTTTGGTGAATTTTTGGAAATTTGGTGTAATTTTGGACTAAAGAAAAATATTGAATAATGGGCCAATTATGTTATGACATATGGCATCCTATAATTGGGACAAATGGCTTGTATATATGGTGACACGTGGACTGCTAGTGGTGACAAATGCATGCATGCAAAGAATCCATGTATTTTATGTTTTGAAAGGAAAACACTAGGAAGAGTAACGATAGTTTTGACCATCTGAAGCATTTTCTGCATGGGTTGTTCATCACCGATCATTGAGTTGCTCTTGATGGTTGTCGGTAAGTTATTCGCATTGCTGGAGATAAAAGCTGAAACAAGTAAGTAACATGATGAAATTTTATGGTGTAGAAATATACGTGCATGCATGGACTTGGGAAGTTTGGTTTCAGTATTAAATAGATTACATGATTAATTTGAGAGATAAGAATTGTTTAAAATAGTGTTGAATGGACTCTAGTTTGGAACATGTATACACTCTGTCATGGTTTAGAGGAAACAGAAAATGGGTTGTTGTCACTGTACATGCATGCATAGTTTTTTTTTAGTGCCTGACTATAAGCTTGATTTTTGACTTGTGTTTCGAATGAGTTAGAGGATTGGTTGCAAGTTATTGGAGTTAATTGATGTGAGATTAAGTTTCGAAAAAATTATAGTAGAGTGAGAAAGTGAAAAATCTGGAAAGTGGGGAAGACGAGTCTTCTGTAAACGTTTGCCTCATCTCATCTTTGTTTCACCGCGGCCAAATATTTTTAGTTCGCCGCGGAGATCTTCGCAAAAATTTCTGAGAAAATCTGGTTTTGGAGTGTTCGTCGCGGCCACCTTTTTGCTCTCGCCGCGACCACCTTTTTTGTTCTCGCCGCGGCGAAGTCCCTCCCTTTACAGCTTGAACACACTTTAGTATTTTGATCATAACGTTCTTTGTAGTTATCCAAATTGAGTGATTTTTGATTTGGCCTAAACTAGAGACATAGGGCTACAACCTTTATGAAGAAATTGAGTTTTAATTCTATCTCTAAGATTTTCAATTTTTGTTTGGAAATAGAGGTAAGAATTCTGTTGAAGCTTAAGAATAGTCTACACTATTTTGAGTATATCATTTCTTATACTGAACCAAATTGAATGATTTTGGTGTCATTAGAAAGTTAAGACATTTTAGAACAACTTTCCAGAAGGACGTTTGGCCTGATTTTGTCATCTACCCTATCAGATTAATTATGCAATGTTGACCAGAAATCTTGTAGGTAGAAAATCTGAAGTGGTCAATGAAGTTATGAAATTGTTTGACATTGTTTTGTTTCGGTCCAATTGTAAATATACATGGTATTAATGAGGGCTTTGATATCTGAATTATTTGTTGACAAGGATCACATTAGAGTACCCCGGAATTGTCATTGAACATGCATTGTGCATACATTCTATACATTGATGTGCATAAAAGAACACTTGTACATTTGTGCAAAAATGTGATATTTGCAAATGTGTTTTGTATGATATAGAGGAGCTTATTGGATGCCAGTCAGACATTGCCAGACCATGTAGGCAATAGTTTATTGGAGCGTACTGTGAGTCAACCTAGATGATTTCGTAGGATTGATATGATTTGATTTGTTTACACTTCCAACATTATTACACTGTTTGCGATTGTTTATGAATTTCGGACTTTAAATTGTCTGAGGAGATCAATATTCGGGAATGTATTGGAAGTGCTTTGATTGTGGCTTTGATTTTTATGAAATTCTAAATGTTATGTGAATTCTCAATGAAAGTTGAATGCCGGACTTAGGTCCGATGATTATGAGTTTTGTTTGAGCATCATATGTGATTGCCATATAAGCCATATTCAGTTTTGATGCATTAGAAGTGTTCTAATTTGACGTGAAATCCTTTATGAAATGTGACTTCTCAACGAATGTTGAATGCCGGACTTAGGTCCGATGATTATGAGTTTCTGATTGAACATCATATGTGACTGTCTGATATTTGAATGCCGGACTTAGGTCCAATGATTATGAGTTTCTGATTGAATATCATATGTGATTGTCTGATATGGCATAATTAGTATTTGATGCATTTCATAAATGCATGCTCAGATAAAGGCGTTGTGACTTGAGTAGCTAGTATGAAGCGCTTCCACGTAGAGCTTTGCTCCGTGATATATGTGTGTACACGTAGAGCTATGCTCCGTGATTCTGTTATGACTGAGCCCTATGGGCCAGTATTTGTATAAGTATTTGAAAATGAGCCCAAATTATTGTTGAATACTAATGTTTGTAGTAATTGCGACTTGTAAATGGAAATGTTTTTAAATGACATGGGCCAATTTGATTAGTGATTTTCCACTTTCGTGTACCATGTTTTAAGCAAACAAAAGTTTTGTAATGAATTTTGATTGATTGATCGTCCTAGCATGCCACCCTTGCGGGGTACGTACTCGGATATCACCATCAATGTCAGGTACGTGTCTCGCGAGAGTGGGGTGCTACACTACTGAACTCATTAAAGGTGATAAAGGAATAAGACGAGGTTATCTTTATCTCCTTTCTTGTTTATGCTTTATGATGAAGTTCTTACAAGGTTAATTAATTATAATATAAGGATAGAGGATAACTTTATGTTTATTGTAGTTGCAAGCAATTAAATATATTTAATTTTTCCTTTACTAATGACCTTCTCCTATTTTGTGGAATTGACCCTAACTTAGTTGCTAGTCTAATTAACTCCGTCAACACCTTCAACAAGCTCTTTGATCTTGTTATCAATACATACAAAAGCCATCCCATATTTTTAAAACATATTGAACATATTTCTCTATGGTATCCAGAAAGTATAAGGATGAAACTCTTAACTCCTCCATTTACCTTTCTGAGAGTTCCAATCACAGCTAAAAGAATTACTTAGGAGAAATGTCAACCTTTTTATGACATAGTAAGGAGAAGAATTAAGTACTTAAGTAATAAATATGTTCCTTTTATAGGGAAATTACAACATATCATATTTGTGCTGAATAATCTTTATATTTATTATTCCTCCCACTTGGTGCTATCCAAGAAGATGTCTAAGGATATTGAAAAATTTCTCAAAATCTTTCTACAAACTGGTGATGCATATAGAAGTCTTACAATAAGTTTAATAGGAAAGAGGTATATCTCCCAAGGAACGAAAGGGGTCCTAGAATGTTATCTATCAATTGGTGAATAAAGTATTGCTTGCTAAGAGATTATAAAGAATCCTTAATGATATTTAATCTATATGGGTCAAATGGATACATAGGTATAAGTCAGAGGATAAAAACTTCTAGAAATTGAAACCTAAAAATGACTTTTCTTGGACAACATTGCAACTTCTTAAATTAAGAGATAAGCTTGAAAATGAAATCAAACTCAAAATAGGAAATGAGGTAGACATTTGGTTATAGTTTAACAATTGGAGTGATCTAAGGCCTTTGTATCTCCTTTCTAACTATCAAAAATGAAAGATGTTATTCCCTAAAAAAAGCTAGACTTAAGGTAGAGATCAATGTGAATGAATGGTGTTGTAATGCTAGAAATAATGATCCCATTATGATAGGTATTCCTTCATATAAACCCAATTAAAATTAAAGCAGATAAATTCACCTAGAAATGAAACTCATACGAAACTTTTAAAAACAACTCCTATAAAGATCTTTTTTAATCTTATGCGTCAATTAGTTCCAATTAGTTTGGTTCAAGTATAACTCTCCTAAAGTTTCTTTTATCAGTCAAAAACAAGCTTAACATTATAAATAGGGTAAAAGGATCTCTAATTCCTAACCCAATACATAGACTTCGTAACGAGGAATCTAAAACTATCAATCATCTCTTTTTCAAGTGCACTTTTATTGGAACTCTTTAGTTGAGCATTTAACAAACAGTTGACAATTATTGCAATGAAACATAATGGGAAAACATCATCCTTTACGTTACTAAACTACATCATCTCTCTACAAACGATCATTTCTTTTTCAAGCTTGCTTTTGGATGTACAATTTACTCCATCTAAAGGGAAAATTGTAGCGCCCCCTTACCGTAGGGTACATACCGGGACGCCCGCAGGTCATTCCGGTACATATCCTACGACAAGAAAGAACTACGAATAAACACCACTATATTCCACATGGCATCATAATAATAAACATCAATGTAAAAATCACAACTTTTTAAAACCAAACCTTTTTCCATTTAATTTCATCAAAACAGAAATTTACACAACTATCATTCTGTACTATTTGTCCATAAATTCCAAAAAAAAATAGTACAAACTGCTATATAACAAGGAACAATACATCAGTCCTAACTAGGTCATCCAAAAATCCCAGCTGACCGACCTGTGAGCCATAACCTCTCTCACCAAAATGATCTACACGGCTCGAACAGTCCCTCTAGAGCTAGGGGTCTACTCTCGATCCTGAAAAATATGTTGCAATTTTGGGTGAGTTTGCGAACTCAGTG
>JANZLH020000156.1:5825841-5839422 GCA_026770325.2 Erythroxylum fimbriatum | reverse complement strand
ATTAAAGAAAGGTTTTCTAATTAGTCAAGAAATAAATCTCTAAATAAATAATCTATAAGGACTTTCTTAATTAAATTCAAAAGTGTTTTATTTAATTTTGAAAGTAGTTTCCTTTTAATATTAAAAATAGTTTTCTAATTAGGAAAAGTAATTTCTAATGAGATTAGAAATAGTAATTTGTAGCTAGATTAGAAACATATTTTTAATTGCATTAGAATATGTTATGTATTTAATTTTGAAAAAGGAGTTTTTCTAAATTATGTCAAGTAAAAACCATAATTTATTGAAAATTGTTTTCATTTAAATTTTGCGGAAGAAGTCAAGATAATTGGACATAGTTTTCAATTAAATTTAAAAATGTTTTCAATTTAAATTAAAGTTCTATTTAAAATAGGAATTTAATTTAGCTAGGAATTAATGAGTTCAATATAATTTAATTTTTCCAAAGAGTTGAAAATATTATCTTAGATTATTAAGATCAATAACAAGAATCAAACGAAGCTTGATATTTTATGCATATAATTTGATTATAAGTGCATAAGTTACATGTGTAAATATATGTTTGATATATTATACATGTTGAATTGTTTATTATATATATATGTGACAATTTACGTGTAGTTTTTTGTTTGATGAGATGAACATACTTAAATCCCTCATTAAAAATATTATGTATATGTTTTGAGCATGATTGTTGCTTTCCATTATTATAAGAATAAACTAGAGTTTTGTTTATTATTAGACTTATTAAACAAACTCAAGACCGCTTTAACCTTAATATGTTTAGTCTTATAACAGTGGGTTCTACTTGACTAAATTTCTATTATTTGGATGAGAAAACTCATGATCACATGAATTTAGAGGTAGGATTAGGAGTAACATATAAGATTTGTTTTAGCAAGAGTTGTTACCTAACAGATCTATAAATCACATGAGATGTAACTAATAAAGTTGTCATCTACCTAATTTAAGTTTAGTTAGTTTATTGAGTAAACTCAAGATCAACTAAATTTGAATGGGATCCTATCCAACTAGAGTGATTAGAGTAATGTTTTCAAACAATTTTGAAGGCTATTATTTCGAATAAAATAGTAGGTGTAACTAAATCTAAATTGCTAATCATTTGGTAGTCATGACATATAATCAATTATTTGTTTTTCTTCATTTATATTTTTAAGTGGAATTTATCTTCTTTATTATAGTTGATACTAAGAGTTAGTGAACTGAATTTCTTGGACATAAGTTATGATAGATAGAAAAGTTGTGTGTCCATTATGCAATTTTGCTATTAATCCTTGTTGAGGATTTAATGTTAAATTTTTTTTGGGTAAATATTTAATGTTAAAGATTTAGAGATATGTTAAAATCATATAGATGACAAAATGTATTGACATTTTGAGTTGAATAATGTCTCATAAACTTTGATGACAACATGTAATATGTATGTCAACATGATGAAAGCAAGATGTATGAGGTTGCACGAAGTAAAACTGAAAGGTATAATACGCTAATGAAATTATTTCACTCAATTTAGCTTATTAAAGGCATAATTGTGGACTACAATTAAAGGCATTTGCTATAGATTGATAATAATTATCATTAGAAGAAATGATTGTGTGAATTTTCTTATTTATACAAAATATGATAGAGATCATATATATTTCTTATTCATGTTTATGAGTATCTGATAATGAATTTAGATTCAATATTACTATAATGTTTAAGATATGATAAGAAATAGATTGTCAAATGAATGTAGTTGATCCAAGTTTATGCAAGTAGTTTGTATATGTTGAATCAAGGGAAACTTATGCTTAACAAAAGTGGAAAGAATATAAAATTAGATGACCAAGATTATCCTTTTATGCCATATTGGTTTAATTAATATGATGAGAATCATAAAGTTATATATAAATATATATGTCTCCTTTTGCTTATGAATTGTATGAAACTTATGAAGATTGTTAAGTTTAAGAATAACGAAATCAACCTTTGGAGAAAGGATGATGATGGTATTAAATTGTTAAAGTTATACACGTTATGTATTAGATGACATAACAATTCAAGAAAGGACGATGATGGTATTGAATTGCATACTTTTGATGTATTAGATAGAATAAAATTTCATAAAAGGATGATACTTATATTTCATTATATTACTAATGGCTTTATATGATATACTGTGGAACATTAGAGTCATCGGGTATGTCAAAGTAGCCATCGTCTCCTTAAAGATACAAGGACGCATTTAGGTAATTTTTCTTAATTATGATGATAATTAAGTTGAAAGTTGTAAGATTTAAGCAAATGCTCCATATAGAGAATCTTATAGAATTCTTTTATTAAGCCAATGTCCTAATAGTAGCACGGTCGTCATATGGTGATATGGTATAAGATACTTAAACGATTGGCTTAGTGTAAGTGAGAGAATGTTGGTACAACCAATCGATTGGTTGTAGTTTAGTGACAAAATAATTTAAAGATAATCTTTATCTTATTTAGATGTATATAATAAAGTCCATGGGATAATTAAACATTGCAAATGAAAATATAATGAGATTTATATTGCATTTATGTATTATCCCTAAATTGTTCCTAATCATTGTTCTATTAAGACTGGACATTAATATAATATAAAAAGAATATCACATGTTTTGTTTTTTCTTATGAAGGAAGTAGTCGATCTTAGACTAAAATATGGAGATACTTAAACAAACATATGGGTGCTTGTTAGAGAACGAGTTCACTGAACTGACCCCATATGAGAAATCCATTTGGAATATTACTTGTATGTATAATGAAATTATCATTATAATGATTGTATAAGTGATCCCTTGACTTAAGGTCTCCAAAGTTATCTTGTATATGATTGTTATGTTCTGATACTACTTACGACCTGTTCTATTCAAGGATAGCTCAGTTGGTAGTCATTGGATATAGCGTGAACAATAAGGAGATAGTTGAGTGATGAAGATAGGATTCATTACCCTAAAGTAATTAAGAAGAATGCTCTGCCATTTTCAATTAGTGTTAATTCGGAAATCACTAGCCAAGGTACAATCACGTTTTGCAAATAGTTTACAAAAGTAATTAATTAAATCAATAGCTAATGATGAAGAATTAATATGATTGAACTCAAAATAGAGTTAACATTTATTTCATGCTCTATATCTTATCGGAACATTGTATGTTGAAAGGATTAAATTATACAGAAAAATCATGCACTAAAAGGTTAGTCAAAATCACTTTTACATTCCTAAATATTTGGGTAGTCATGATGTATTGCTACACGCTAATCTTGATTTGTGGATATAAATTATTTAATTAGAAAATTAAATATAAATTAAAAGAGTTTAATTTATCTAATCTTAAATATGATTTAGGGTTATAATTTGTATCTATTGTCTACATATTTGGAAACCTAATAGGTTACACATAAAAAAACAGGTTAAAGAGAGTAAAGATATTTTAATCAAGTTGGACTTGATTGTAAAGTTTGAGAAACTTTATAATTAAACATGAGATATTTAACAAATAAAGATCAATATGAGATATTAAATCTTATTTGAGCATAATTGGTATTTAATTAAAATTATTTTTAATTATAATTAAAGTTTAATTAAAACTTGAATGTAGTTTTAAATAAATTACTAAAATGTCCAAAACCAGAAGCTACTAGTGCACCAAATCCACCAATATGAGGGCTACAAAAGTAACCACTAGACCTCAAGCTATAATAATACCTAAAGAAAGAAGAAAGAATATTAGAAAACAATTTTTAAATTTTTAAAAAGCTTAAACTATGTTATGAACTTTGACTGAAATCTTAATAGACAATGTAAACATTTACACAATAGGTTAAGGAAACACCCCATACACTAAACTAAACAACACATTAATATAATTAAACAAATCAAGTCCTAAATAAAGATAATTCTAGTTTTACATTTAGATTATCCTAATGTATACGAAATTATAAAAACTAATGTCTCAGATGAGGAATATAGAGGAATACTAAAATAATTTGTTTATAATAATGAATAGATTGTACAATATTTAGTTCTAGATGTTAGCATCCTAATTAAAGCAATTATTCTACTATTTAAAAAGAAAACTTTTATTATATTATGTGTTACTAAATTTTAAGGTAATTTATTAAATAAAATTTTACACATTGATTATAGATCTGTAAAAGAAATTTTTGATTTAATAAATCACTTAAAAATTTGGGAATGCATAATACATTAAAAATAACTTCTTTTAATAAATAAAATAGATTTTTTCTAAATAACAAGTTATTTAAAGAATTTTTATTTCGATATTGAAGGTGAAGTAAACTGTATTCCTGATTTCTTAACTTCAGAGTTTTGCAATCCAAATAACGATCCTAAGAGGAAAACCAATAAAAAACCTAAAAGATCTCCTTCATAATCTCAACAAAGCCTCTAAAGACAAATTTAAAATACCACTATCTGTCCAACTGAAAAAAATCTTAGAGAGATGTCCTATAAGAAGAAAAAAATTGTCTAATTCTTTCCTGAAACTCAAGATGAAGCCTCCTCATCTTCATCCTCTAAAGTCAAAATTCTTGAATGGCTCCTCCATTTTTCAACAACTCCAAGGTTAATAACAACCCTAAGTGACTCCTTTGATAAAAACTGTAAAATACAAATCCTATAAGAGATGGTTGCTGAAAATGCTTCCATAAAATTTGTCTTACATAAACCAAAGACCCTTTTAAATGATATAAATTGCAAAGTCAACAACCATTAAATTTTTTAGAAATTATTTTAATACCATCTTGAAAACCCTCTTTTCAAAGTTTTTATTTAAATGTTCTTTCCAAACAATTTTGACAATAAAAAATGGTTTTTTATAATGCTAACCCTTCTAAAATAATTAATAGTTTGTTTCCTAAGAGGTGGCATTAGAGGCCTTAGGATTTGTCAAAACTCCAAAGATATTATTTGCACATTTTAGAAAAATAAATTATATAAAATAAAGCACCACTTTGTGAAACCCAAGAAAGCAACTTTTTCTTATTCTACTTGTAAAATTAGTAAAGTCATATGCCTAATAAAATTAAGACAAGAACCATAGGAAACTAAAATTTGAATCTTGATTCTCAATCAACCTCCATTTTTACTCCACCTATAATTTTTTTGACTACTAACAAGCTTGATTTAACATATTCCTATTAATATACACCAAAAATTATCACTCGTGGCTATTTTTCTTCAGTAATGGAATTGCTTTTAACTTCTTCTTTGATTTATTAATTAGTGGAAACAGTATGGTTAATACCCTAAATATTTCTACAGAAATATACCATGATTTTTTAATCTAAAGATTCGTCATCCATTGGTGGTAATATGGAGGTATGATTACAAGCATGATAAACAACTAGAGAACAATGAGGAAGCAAGTTTGGGCTTAGATAATAACAAAATAGAATCGATGTAACCCTATTTTTTGGACTTAACAACCATTAAATTCTTATTGGATAACACTTTACAAGAACATTAAAAATCAAAACATGCTTGGTAAAATGCTAAAGCATGTAACTAATCCTTACAAAATGTTAAACCTTGCAAAGATTCATTATCAAAGCCTATAAGATGGTAAAGTCTACAAAGATGGCTTGCAAAAAGCTAAAGCCTATTAATTCTTTGTAATATATTTTTTCAAAAATGAATGATATATTAATTTAGTAGAAACTAATTACAACATTATAATGAGTTTATGGCTTAAAGCCTACAAAAGTATTACAAAAAGGGAAAGTGGTTCATATATTGAATACAAAGGACGTACAACAAATAACGAAGATAGTGTTAAAGTAACTGTTAGGTCTTCATTTGTATGGATAGAGAGTGATGTGCATTTTTAGCAAGGTTATGTTCATTGATCATATTGATGGTTCTATCTGCAATTAAGTATTTTTTCTTCTTTCTTATCTGAGAATCTTTGATTATTTCTTTCTTTCTAAATACAATAAACCGAAACAATAAACATAGTCTTAATAAGAGTAGCATTAGGTTATCCCTTCCTGTTATTGGTGATCATCCAGTGTAGAACTTTCTCTCAGTTATAGCTATAGTGTTGAACTGAAAAATAAATGCCAGATTCTACTTCAGATTGATTTAGAGTAGTAGCAGTGAAAAAATAAGTGGTCTCAATCCTCAACTACTCTATTGCATAGTAGACAAGTATTATCCACCACTCCTCTCCATTGGCTTTTAGTTTGGATCCTATTTTTGATAGCTATCTAAGCAATAAAGGAAGCCATAGGATATATAGTACAATTCTAAAGGAAATTAGACCAAGGAGCCATTAAGTGGTTGATAGAAAATAATTTGTGGCAAGAGTGGTTTGCAAAGTTACCACTCGGGTTAAGTTCCTAGGAGATAGTATCTTCATGTTTAATAGTTAGAAGCAAAAGAAAGTGATTCACAAGAGATTGGAAGCCTAAAAAATGGCCTGACCATTCACCATCTACAATCTAGTTGGAAATTTTTAGACTTAATGGCATTTGGTTTGTTAACCTTCGAAAATCAGGAAGATCTATAAGAGAGCTGGCGTCTAACCAGTTATCATACTATAATTAGGTAATATTTCCATTACCAATCAATGTGTGTATCCCTCAATTTCATCATCTGCTTTATAATCCCTGATCCATCATTTCAAAAATTAGCTTGCCAGAAGTTAATATCCTTCAAGTAGCATTCGTGTATCCATTTTGTCCATAAGGCATTGTGATCAGAGTATAATCTCTGCAATCTTTTGAACATAAATAAATTATATAAGGTAGAGATAGAGATTATCCTAAGACCTCCTTGCTTTTTAGATATTGTAACATCACTCCATTTAGCTCTAGCTTGTTTCGAGTTCCCCATAGTTCCTGAACAAAGGAAAGATTTCATAACCTTGTCCATCTCCTTTATAACCATTATAGGTAAAGAAATGTGTGCAGTCCAAAAGTGAGACAAACTATTCAAAACTGATATTATGAGCGTGAGTATAGTCAAAAACCTTGATTGGGGTTTAGTTATGTATAGGTTCTAATTATTAACCCTTGATAATCTGTAAGCACACGATTCCTTAGCATAGTACTAAAGGTGTCAATCCCACGAGGAGGGAGTTAATCTAATCATAAAATCTAAGGATAAAAACAATAACAGAAATTCAAATTATACGAAACTAATACAAGAATTTAATTCAATCAATCAAATTAAAAATCAAATATGAATATACTAATTATTAAGCAATTGCAACACATAAGAATCAACTGAAAGAAATTACCAATTGAGAGAAAGGGAATTTTACCCATCCTTAATGCTAACCTAACTGATTATGAATTATTGGACAGTTGGTTCTAGACTATCCTAGGGTTGATTACTCTCTGTCGAGTTATAACCATTAACCCTAAATCATAAACCTTAATCAGATTATGGAGGTTGCAATCTCTCAATTCTCAACCTATCTAAAACCATAATTAGTTTTGAAGTCCTTTAATAAACTATCGGAAACCTATGCAAGATCTCTCTTCGCATAATTTCTCAATCTGATTCAATTCTTGTTTCTATTAAATCACCTAACTCTCATTAGTCCAATTTAATCATTTTTCATTCGATTCACCCTCTCAGTTTATTATCGAATTTTACAAACTAAATCACAACAATATCCAATCAACACATAAAAATTTAGATCTTCATTAATTCAAGAATAAAATTCCAAAGGTGAGTTTATAACATCCTCGTCATTCTAGATCCTATCATCACTATTCCATCCAATTCTATATAATAATAAAACTAAAAATAAACAGGAAATGCAATCTAAATGGATGATGGGAGGCAACGACGTCGGGAAACCTCCTGATCTAAGAAGTACATCGAGTCAGTTTCTTCTCCCTTTCTCTTTTCCTTCTTTTCCTCTATCTCTTGATGATTTCTCTCTAGGATTTCTTAAGTTGGCAGATGTAAAAGCTCCCTTCTACCTATTTTCTTGTTCTTTAAATATCCTCTTGTGATTCGGGTAACCTTAGGATTTTTTAGGGTTCGAAAGGTCTAAAAAATCCTTCAAAACTTGAGGTTCTAGAGTGTCTGGGCGTCTACTCGATGCAGGGCACAACCGTGGCCCTGTAGGCCATGATTGTGGGCCATTTCCTAGGTTTCTGTCACTATCATAGGCTAAAATTGGTGCTTCTATCACGTTCGTGGCCAGAGATGCCTCATTTGTGGGCCGTTGTTTCAACCCGAATGTCTCTGAAACTCTTTTGTTCTTCCATGTTAACCCTGAAACACTAGCAAACACATCAAGTTACCTAAAAAATGTAGTAATTAAGGTCAAAGACTTGTACTAAACCATAAGACACTTAAAACATAAATAGTTAAGACAATTCTAACCTAAACAAACACTAAATGATTGAATTAATAACTAAACACATATCAAACTATGCCCTAAAACACAATGCAATTTACACTTATCTGATAATCCCCACACTTAAATGTTTTCTTGTCCTTAAGCAAACAAAACAACAAACACACAAAATCATAAAGCACATAATGCAGTAATGAGACAATGGCTTCAACTTCATGAAATAAATTTAACTTTAAACACAATCATTCAAGTTGTTCCAAATCATTAACATGTAAAATCCATGCCTAGGAGCTCTGGACTCAATATACACATTAATCAAGAACCAAATCTCAAGTTATTCACCCTTTTCATTTGTACACACACATTAATAATTATTTGGTCATTCAAACTCTGTAACTACTCTTAAGTACGTTTTCATGAAAATTCAAGCTATTTACAAGTTCGGTAGGTTTTTATTAGAAATTTTTTTCTTTATTTACTTTTTATGGACATGAACCTAGTCTTTTACATCGAGGCAAACATTGGTGATGATTGTCGATTCAGTTACTCAACTAAGTAATGTTTTTAATCAGCTGCTTAGTTGGAATTTCATTATAGCCTTTTGACACGAACGCACACAATTATGATGCGTGTCGATCTAGTTAGTCAGCTACATCACGTTAACAACTGGCTACTGGCTCTATTCATGACCCAAAGGCCAGCAGAATAGTTATTTATTTAAAATTTAGCAAACACTTTTTTATATTTAACGCCTACCTTATTGCTTTGGCTACTTGTTTCCTTGAAAAAAATACCAGCAAAGCTACTTTTGTCAGAAGACCTAAAATTATGAATGAATGTGATAATTTAAAGGGTGATAAACTAACACTAAATCTTAATTTACTTGCATATTTAGCTAAAGAACCCATATTACTAATTTTGCGAGCTAATGAATCTTTACAACCTAATAGATTATGTTCAAAATTAAATCAATTTCATTCCATCTAAGCCATCGACACATTCACACAATTCAAAGAATGCAACCTAACAAATTATCATACAGTATGCAAAATTCACACTTACAGAAAGACACACAACTCTTCCCACACTTGAACAACACATTATCTTCAATGTGAGAAGGAGACAAACAAACACACATGGTGAGAAATAACATAAAATATAATATAAGAAAAACAAAAATAAAGACTAAATTTAAACGAAAAGGTTTAGAAACAAAGCCTCAAGGTAATGGAGCCGGGGATGGTGTCGGAGGTGGCAGTTGAACACCTTGAGCCTCTAAGTATCGATGAATCCAGTGTATATCCTGGCTCTGACGTCGTTGTTCATGAGTCATTTCCTTCATCCTTCTAGAGTTCTCCTTAAGTATATGTATAATCACCTTGGCATCGGTAGAGATTGTATCGAGCACTTTCTTCCAACCAGGTTCTTCTGTGTCTTGTTCCTCTATGAACTCCTCGCTAGAAGAGTCCTCTTCTGCCTGCTAAGGCAGCGCTATGCTAGAACTTGCCTGGCTGGCCCTGATCTTCATATGTGTTTTGTCACTAATATCCCGAAGTTCCATATTATAAGAATTCTGGATTTCAATTCCCCACAAATGATGATGGTTCATGAATTCAAGACGATACACTATGAATCCGTTACACTCAACTCTATAATAATCAAATAACCCATTCCCAAGTTATTGCTCCTCTTTAGTCGAGTAGTAATAATTACGTTAAAGATGTGGGTGGTTGTGTAAACTGGGATACTGTGGTCTATGCACCACAATAGGAAAAACTCCTTTGTCGAACACTTGTTAGTTTCTGTTTTGTCAAAAACAGTTTGACACATGAATTTGTGCAGCAATAAGTGTTCGTGGCTCTTGATGATGTTGTTATATGCATTCTTAGCGTCAAAAGTGCTCTAAACCAATTAGTTCGGTGTAGTAAGGAGTGACACGGAAATTATCATGCTGATCCACTACGGACGATTCGAGGAAACTACAAATTTCATGTAAGGTATCATAATTAAGCTCATATGGTTGTCCCAGCAACCTAAACCACAATTCCCTAAGTTTGTTGGATTTGAACTTAAGGAATGTAAAGAATTCTAGGGTTAGTTCTTCATAAACTAGATACTGAAAATGAATAAACTGTCCCCATTGAATTCTCTCTGCTAAATTCTCGACCTTGTCTCTCAATTCCAGTCTATCTAAAGTCTAAAAAAGAAAATACTTGGGAACCATAATTTGTTTATTGCGAAGGGAGTGAAAGTGGTTACCTTCCTTATATGAAAAGATCGAGAAAGGCACTTAAAAATTTGTTATCCTATCTCATACTTGGGCTTTCCCATTGGATTGGGTACACTCAATAGTCTGCTTAAGTCGTGGCCCCGTTAGGAATAAGAGTGGGCAAGAGTTATGAGATTAAGCGAGTTGAGTGTAAGTAGAGAGAAGTGAGTCTTTGAATGTATTATATGTAGAGAGAGAGTCTAAATGAAAGTGGTGAGAATTGAATTTATAGGTGAGAGGAGGGCAGTTTTGCAAGAAACTATTGAAAAATACATGCCTATAATGCCCTGTCGTAGGCCACAACCGTG
This sequence comes from Erythroxylum fimbriatum, assembly GCA_026770325.2. Classification (NCBI taxonomy): domain Eukaryota; kingdom Viridiplantae; phylum Streptophyta; class Magnoliopsida; order Malpighiales; family Erythroxylaceae; genus Erythroxylum; species Erythroxylum fimbriatum. Next base: position 5,828,469 of record JANZLH020000156.1, on the reverse strand, counting down.
GCCTGCAATATTTTCACAAATTTTTTATTTTTTTTCTTCTTTTGTCCTTCTATACATTCCCGAGATCACTTCCTAACTCTTTATAGCTCTTTCACCTCTTTTTCTGCTTACTTCCTTGATCATCTAACTCATGTCGAAATCCTATACCTTCCCGACCTTAATTGGAAATGAAATAACCTAACTACGAAATTCAAACTATCTAAAAGTCAAAGGAAATAACATGGAATTAACAATCCATGGGTTGCCTCCCATGCAATGCTTCTTTTAATGTTAGTAGCTTAATGCTCTATCCCTAGAAACTCAACTGGGATCAATTATAAGTAGTTTGCTTCCAGTTTTTCATTTAACATCAGTTTTGTAGCCTGTAAGTAAGCTACGAATTGCAAAATAATCAGACAGACAATAAAAGTTTTCTTAAAAGTTACAGATTACTCATTGAAATGAACAATACCTATCTAGCATTACTTCCTAAAGTCCCTAATCCTAAGAAACATAATGATTACAAACCAATTGCCTGTTGCAATTTATTGCACAAGATTATCTCTAAGATCGTCACCCACATATTGATGAATACTTTACCAAGAATAATCAATCCTAATCAAGAAGCCTACATTCCTAGTAGAAATATGGATAACAATTTAAAGAAATATGGATAACAATATAATGCTAGCTCAAGAATTGTTCAAATACTACAATCTTCAAGAACATGTTAGAAGTTGTGTTCTCAAAATAGATTTCACCAAAGCATATGACATAGTGGCATGCGGTTTAATTATTAATTCACTCCATTCTTTTTGGATATCCTAGCAAGTTTATCAATTGGATTCCTCTCTTACATATCTTTATTATCTTTCAAAGTGTTAGTGAATGGGGAACCCAATCAAATCTATCAAGCTTTTAGGGGAATAAAGTAAGGAGATCAACTATCTCCATACCTATTCACTATCACTATGGAAGTACTTCAAAGAATGACACAGATGTGTACTGCTGAAAGCACAAATTGCAGTTATCATTTTCATTGTAAAGAACACAATATCAGTCAACTTTCTTTTACAGATGACCTATCAATGCTAAGTGACAATGATACTACTTCAATTACAGTAATCTTAAGTTCCTTATAGAGATGGAAAGAAGTAACAAGCCTAAAATTCAACCCTCAAAAGAGTTTTACTTACCTTTCTAAACAAAGTAGAGAAGACTCATCAAGGGTGATCATTAAAGAAGAACTCTTTATTCATCAGTTACCTCTCACTTATTTAGGGGTCCCAATAAGGAAAAAAAATGTAAACCACTCTTTGATAACGTTCGTAAAAGAATCTCTAACTACAACAATAGATTTATGTCTTATGGAGGTAGGTTACAACTGGCCATTTCCATTCTCAATAACCTACACATTCATTTGTTGTCACATTTAGCTATTTCAAAAGGAGTTATGAAGAAGATTGACAGAAGTATAAGAGACTTCATATGGCATGGGCAGAATCTAAGTGGCAGACAGAATTCGAAAGTCAAATGGAGTGTAATTTGTCTTCCCAAAGAATATGGTGGCTTAGGTATCAACTCTGCCAGTAGAATGAACAAGATATTGTCAGCTAAAATTTTATAGAGAATTTGTTATAATAAGGAGAGTATCTGGGTGAAATGGGTGCACTTGTTTCATATTAAACAAAACAGAATTTGGTCCATTTCTTAGAGGTGTACTCTTTCGTACACCTTTCAAAAAATCTTACTTACCAAGTCATTTATGCATTATCATATTAGGCATTACATCAAAGATGGGAAAAGTACAAAATTCTAGTTTAATGATTGGAATTTACTAGGGCCTTTATGCTACACTCAGCACTTTCTAGGTCTAAAAATCTAATCCTTGAAAATACTAAGATGCACAAACTTATTCGAAATGAAAACTGGTATTGTCCATTTCATACAAGTAGGGGAATCAAACCAATAATAGAATGTATGCTACACTACTTACCATGTCATATGTAAGAGGATGAATTCAGATGGATGTTACATAGTTCACACAAGTTTATTACTCTATTATGCTAACATATGTTGCTTGGTCCACTCATCAAATTTCCCTTTTATAAGCTCACATTGGTTTCTGGAATTTCTCAGCCCATTCCTTTATTTTCTGGTTAGCATTTGTACAAAAACTAGTAACTTGAGATAAGATTAAATTCCATATCTTAGATAAGTCCTGCCTTTGATGCACTAGGGATGATGAAAAACTAGATCATATCTTCTTCAAGTGTTGTCATACAAAACTACTTTGGAGAAAATTTCTCAGCTTATTAGAGCTATTGGACAAGAATCTTAGTTAGACGGACAGTTTTTTCTTATATAAATAACTTGAAATGGAAAAATAAGGAGGACTAAAAGATTTTTAAGGCCAGCTTTGTGATTCTAGTGCATTTCCTATGAAGGATGAAAAACAAAAAAAAATTCATAAATTAGAAGATTACAATAAATATACTTGGATAGAGTTTTATATCAAGCTTAAGATGACATGTAACATCCTGTCCGCATATTAAGGGTTAGGAACCAAAAATTTGGTGCATGTGAGCTCAAAGAGAAATTAAGACAATGCATATTCTTGTTCATGCATCACGTTAGCATATATGCATA